>JAZEWT010000004.1:9826571-9837183 GCA_036362905.1 Mordacia mordax
CCCCCCCCCGCATAATGTTGAATTCTGGACCTCAAGGTGCATGCACGCAAGTCCGAACGGACTAAGAGAAAATCTGGCCTCACTGTCCATGCTGAAATCTATGAGGACTATGTCAATCGCTACTGGAAGGTACTCGATTGTACCCACACCAACCACCTTTTCAGCATCCTAGCAGATGCCTGGGACAATCCTAAGATCACCTTCTCGGCTCTTTCATCCGCTCAGTCATTCACCCTCGCCTCTCTTTATTAATAAAGACCAAGCAGATCCATTGATTCATTTTTTCACAGACAAAACCAAATCCCACCGCATATCTACCCGGTCTCATCCTCCACTCACTACCTCAGCAATGGTTCCTTCTCCTGCCCTGACCCCAAAACTATTGTAATTTTCGAGATTAAGGAATCTGATGTTTCTTCATTAGTTACCAGATCTCGGCCTCCAAACTGGCTCCTTGGACCCCTTCCCATCCAAACTCATTCGGGCAAACTTCAAATCACTTGCCACCTTCCTCACTAATCTCTTGAACAACTCTCTTCACTTCCCTATCGTCCCTAACAACTCAAATGTGCTGAAGTTAGCTCTACTCTCAAAACAGCCCGGACTCGATTGCAACATGTATGATAATTATCGACCCATGTCTAATTTAACATTCCTTTCTAATGTAATGATGTAGGTTTTCACTGCTCTTTCGGGACAGCCACGTCATTCGCTTCCTCTCCTCTCCCCGCAACGTTTCGCCTGAGGATGCCTCACACGTTCGAGGCATCCTCAGGCGCAGTATGTGTGTGTAGTGCTTGTTGCTCCAAGCAACAAGCGCTACACGGGGCGGCTGTCCCGAGAGAGCAGCTTTTTCGAAGCAATCATCATTCCTTTCTAAGTTCTTGAGCGTGCAATAGGCATGCAACTCTGGAAACACGTCTGCAACAATGACCTCCTCGATCCCTTCCAATCTTAGTTCATATCCAGCCAGAAACTGCTCTTGCCAAAGAAGTTAATTACCTACTTATCACAGCTGATGAAGGGTTGTTATGCATTCTTGTCCTGTTGGTCCTGAGCGCAGCCTTTGATACCGTTGACCACCCTACCTTGTAAGAGTGACCGGAGGGCATAGGGGTCTCTGGATGTGCCCTGCACTGGCTGAGCTCCTACCTCTCCAACCGGAAGAAGTTCGTCAGCCTTGGAGGATGTAACTCAGAAATCCATCCTGTTTTGTCTGGTGTTCCTCGGGGATTAGTCCTTGGCCCATTTCTCTTCAGCATCTACATAAAACCAGTTGGCGATATCCTGTAAAGACTAAATCTAAGCTACCATTGCTATGCCGATGACATCCAAATTTATATCCACACAAAGCCGTCTATCAATGTGTCTGGTCTTCACATATTGTCTTCATTGTCAACTGTGAAGGTCTTACTCAATTCAATAGCGACAAAACATAACTTTTGCTTGTTGGAGCTCCACACCAAATGTCCAAGGCAAAACCCATTCATTTGATGTTTGACGACCAAACAATGAAGTTGCTAAAGCAGTCCGGAATCTGGGAGTGATTCTTGATTCCTCACTCACCTTCGAGACACACGTCACTGAGGTGATGAAGGTAGCCTATTAGCCAAACTGTGCAACACACTCACTCTCCAACACTGAGACGCTAATCCACATCTTCATCTTTTCACAAATCGATCATTTCAAGGCACAACTTCCTGGCATCCCTGCCTACCTTTTCAATCGTTTCCAACGTGGGCAAAATGCGGCTGCTAGAGTCCTCACCCACACTCCCATCCATGATCACATATCGTCAGTGGTGGCATCTCTCCACTGGCTACCAGTCAAATACAGGACTGAATTCAAGACCCTCCTTCTCACCTACAAGGCTCTCACTGGCGCTGCTCTAACATACATCTGTGACCTACTTCAGGCACCCTCCTCAACACGACGACTTCGATCCTCCAATACGTGTCTGCTGCATGTGCCCAGATCGTATCTCCATTCGATGGGTGACTGAGCCTTTTCGCGCACTGCTCCCAGACTCTGGAACTCCTTGCCATTGGAAATTCGGTCAGCGAGTCCCTGGGCATCATCAAATCCCGTTTCAAGACCCACTTGCTCCTTCAGGCTTTGAAGTCCTCTGGCTAGGGCTGGTGATGCTGTGTGCTTGGATGACGATGCGCTGTCGACCTGTGCCTGCCCAGGAACACTTCTTCCTTCCTTTATTTTATTTGTTATTTGATGTAGTCGTTGATTTATAATCATTAGATTGCTTAATTGGTCTATTCTAATGTTGTTAACATGCTGTTCTCCCCGCGGCTCTCTGCAGCGCTTTGTGACTCTCGGGTGAAAGACGCTTAATAAATGCGAAAATAATTATCATTATGTGTTATTGCCTATGTTAATTATTCTGCTGACTAAATTGTCCTGCATTGGATTGGCTTCCCATGTTCGGTCCAGCCGTGCTTTACGCCCTGTGTCTGCGGGGATAGGCCCCAGCTCACCGCGACCCTGAACAGGAGTAAGTTGGTATTGATAATGAATTCATGATTTTAAGCCATAAGACGCCAAAAGGAGCGATGTGGAACCAGGCGCGTGTGGGTAATGTAAGGCACGTTGGTTGGACAGGTGTGCCACACACAAGGCAGAGGTGTAACTTGTCACGGTAATCTGTGCTTGCATCGTCCCGTTGGTATCTCTTAATGCACTGCTTCCGCTATTAGACCATCTCATTACCCCCCGCAGCACCCCCACGAGAGCCCGACCTATTTCTTTGATCATCCTAGAACTGGAAATGAGAGGAAACACAAGTGCCAATGTTACTAGTTTTTATTTAATAAAGCGGTGTTACAAGCCTTGATGAGAGCTATTTATGCACACACGTGTAAGTTTATATTCTAATTTGTCACACTACCTCATAATAAATAAAAGAGACTCCTTATTAAAAGATACCTCTTTTACAAGACCTATTTTGAAACGACACAGTAATGAGTCAAAATCTTCCACCCACACTCATTGAACCCCCAAAAACACATTTCAAAATATCCGTTGACAGACAGTTAGGTTAAGTATGCTATTTGCATAGCTCGCGTATGGGGCATATCGGCTGTTTATGCTGTAATTGGCAGCCAAATGTGCCATAAACACAGAACCTTTGCAATCCCATTGCTAACAATCTGTTTGGCCGGGATACGGTGGAGATGCGTTTGAGCCAAACAGTGACAAAAGCCATTAAAGCTGCAATGCCGTGGCTTGAACATCAATTCCCCATCAGCAAATTGCTTTTGGGATTTGGCTGGTTGTGAGTTCTTCAGCTTCCCAACAAGACCACCACGGGATCTCGAGCCGAGAAAACCATTATTGCAACTGCAAGACCCTTTGCGGCCGATAAGGGTGCAGAGCGCACGCCCGCGTGTGGGCAGGTGTATGGCAGAGCTAACTCGTGCCACCCACTCACGTGGTCCCCAGCAAGCCGTACCCACAAATGAGAAGCTCGCAGCAAATTGCGTACGGCAGCGGCGCAGCAGTGCATCTGCAAAAGTATCCATGCCTGCGCGTTTGATTAAAAATGTTATTGCTGGGCAAAATGCTCCAATTCCCCACCACCCCCCCCAAACCCACCCCATAATCCTAATGGTTGTAATTTGTAGAGACTGTGTTTAAATTTTCTTCCATATTCTGTGTATGAATGGGACTCAATAATGCAAAATGAATTGTGGGCACCTGTGATTGCCCGTAATGGTTGCGAGCGTGCGAACACGTGTGTGTCCTTCAGCGGACGAGGAATAATCAGGAGTGGGGGCTCTCCTCCAGCGAAGCCCCCTCGGCTTCTCATCTCCGCGAGCTTGAATCTCAGCCCGAAAGCCTTTCGTCCACATTGGTTGTTTCACTCAGAGAGTTCCATCACCGTGATTAATGTCTTCTTCGCAGCAACGAACGTGAAACGGACTCTAGGATTTCTGCTGCCCTCTCCAACAGTCTCCACGCTGTCTCAACAAAATATGCAATATACATAGCTGAGTGCAGTGAAGCAAACGAGCAACATGATGTCACCGCTAAGGGCTATTGCAAAATGTGCATTCCTTTTCGTGATGAATGCAGGAGTGATAGGCAAACTGTTTGTGCATTCTCTTATTTCCACAGAAGTCATTCATCATGTCTTCTCGTTTGTAGCAATAATACATTGAAGCAACATAAATTGGAGAAATTATATATATATATTATTATTCTCGGATTCCCAACACTCCCAATGCAGGGCCCTGCAGAATAATAGTTCTTGGATCGAGTGATATTTTCTAAAGAGATAAATGACATTATGAATATTAATTTCCACTTATTAGGGGTCTTTTACGAAGTCTCAGGGCACCGCGCGTGAAAAGCACAAGGATATTAAGGGAGAACTGAGTGACAAAACCGGAGGCAGAGAGGAACACAGCCAGCAAGAAGAAAGCCGTTTTTTTTAAATATGCGTTTCTAGTCGCGACTTAGAAATACCATCACGGTATATAGTTCCACGAATAAAGGCCACCACAGTAAATGCCGGATAACCCTAAGATCGCAGTATAATTATCAGCACCAATATCTACAGAAGCCAGCAATGGCCGGAGTGAATCGGCTATAACGGAGAGCATCTCATGTGTATAGCCCGTGAACACCCGAACAAAGTGTTCTCGCGGTGTGCACGAGCCATCTGAACGAAAAACATTCAAGGCAAAATATCCACACGACCGCTGTTACTGTTGACGGTTCCGCCGCGCGTGCACGAGGGCGCGGTGGCGTTCACTGGGCAGGCTTGCTGATCACGAAAGCCATCGAGCAACACTCGCCCCGCGCGTCTCTTCACGCAAGCAGATGGGTGAGTTAACAGCGAGGTCCGCGTTTCCTCTGGAAGATGCCCAGGTGCCAAGCTGATCCATTTAGACGCCACAGAGCGTGCCCAAAAATAAGGCGGTGCGGAGATTTTGTTTTTGTTTTTTTGTCACGACAAAAATGCCGGAGTTGCTGCCAAAAATCCACTCGTGCCCAGATCGCCAAATTAACGAAGAGCCTCGGAGTGAGGAATTAACGGTGCGCCCACCCGAGCTGCGACGACGGATCACGGTACTTAGTGCCAGCAGCATCCGCACACCCAGTGTAAATAACCATGGTTTCATTGTAAACAAGCAACAAAGCTATGAAAGTGAAGCAAAGCCATGTTTTTTGTAATGGGAGGTGCGTTGCAGTCTATAGTTATATATTTCAATATATACCAACAGACAAATCACTCCAAATGTGATATTGAACTGGTGCAAATATTAATTTCGCTCCACCATTGCTCGGAGGTGGCAAACAGTGTCTTATTTTGAGATGGCTGCAAATTTTAATGCTATGGGCACCAAGAACTGATTTATTACCCACTAAAGGGACGGCAACCGTTCCAGCATACCAAGTGATCTCAGCCGCCATCCTGGGGCGATCTAAGCAGCTTGAGTGTGCCGAAAGCATTAACAAGTGGTCGCTGCGCATGCAAATTGCCGACCATGAATCCTAACCGCCGTGAAAACATTATCAGATCACTTGTGTGTAATAGCATGTGATCGCCGCTCTAATTCAACACTGTCAAACGGCAGCAAACTAATTTCTCATAATAACGTCTTCCATTATTTATGCCATATCTGTCCCGACCGACTGCTCTATTGGTTTTAAAGCTTAACCAAAGCACTGCAATGCGGTAGGACTCACTGTTACAACAAAACACAAGCTTTCGAAATGAACACGTAATGAGTTTTTTTTTTGGATGCCCTATGCTGTTGATTGCTTGTGATGTGGGGAAGAATTGAAGGCGGAGAAGGAATCGCCTGATTTAAAGGCGGATTGCTCTCCACAACTCTTCTGAACATTCGACACGGCTATTCCAAAAGAGCAGCTATATTGAGCAATGCTCATACGGCGAGCCGTGACAGCCCAACATCGCTAGATTGATTTCAAAGGGTCCTATAGCGTAGACATTTGCAGAGATGATTACAATGCACGCCTCGCAGCAGAGCCCAGGCATCGCAGTGGGGAGAAGAAGAAGAAACAAACACCTCGGCAAATGCGTCACGATAAACGTCCCACAATGCATCACGATAAGCATCCCACAATGCAGAGCACAACACGGACCCGCCATGCCAGGCCATTTCGAATGCAAACAGCCATGAAAATGTAATGAGGGCGCGACTGCAGTCGAGGTCGTGCAGCAAGACGGTCCTTGGGAGGGGCCACCTCCCTTCACAAGCAGCTTTCCCTCCAAACCCAAGACTCGTTAAATATTTAGAGGCTTTTGTATTTGGAGGGAAACAAACAAAAATACGAGCTCATTGATCAAACCAAGCCCCCTCATCAACTCTGACTCAAGAGCCACATATTACGCTTTTTATTTTACTTTCAATTAAAAGTTGTGTTTGTGTGTATGTAACGGTTATTTTGGGCTCTTTTTTTGCGTGGGATATTTAAAAAAAATACTCATGGCATCTGCCTGTGCAAAAAAAAGCAGTGATAGTGGTCCGCAAACAACAAACAACCACCACATATTTACCGAGAGTGCTGTGGCCTCACGAACAGTCTGCAATACTGGGTCACGTTGCAGTCGACGGTCTTACTTCACAGCAAGGTCCCCGGTCCACGGGTGCTATGAAGCAAGGCGATTGTCTGAAACTTCACCTATTGTATACTTTTCCTTTTAATACCATGACAAATGTGTGGAGATTTTATTTTGTTATTTTGAAAAAACTTGGTGGGAATCGGAATGCAGATGTTCCTTGTGAGCTCGGTGGAGGCATTTTCAAATTGCAAAGCATCCCGGCGAATCCTCTCCACGTGGAGGCCAAGACCGCTCGTATAATAATAATAATAATTCGAGTTACATTTACATCCGGGCGGCACGGCGGCCCAGCGGGTAGCGATGTCGCCTCACAGCAAGACGATCCCCGGTTTGAATCTCGGCTTGGGTGCCTTTCTGTGTGAAGTTTGCATGTTCTCCCCGTGCCCGCGTGGGCTTTCGCCAGGCACTCCGGTTTCCTCTCAGTCCAAAAAACATGCTGCTGCATAGGTTAATTGGCTTGCAGACTAAATTGCCCAGTGCCCGGTGATGGACTGGCATCCCATCGTGGGTGTATCCCTGCCTTGTGCCCTGTGTCTGCCGGGATAGGCTCCGGCTCACTGCGACCCTGTACAGGATTAAGGGGGTTCTGACAATGAGATGACATTTACATCCTAGCGCCTTTCACCCAGAAATCCGAAGGCATGGCCATACACTGCGTCCTACATATTATGATGTCATTGACCAGTTAATGAGGTTTTTTTTTTTTTCACGTGTGGGAGGAAGCCGGAGAACTGGAGGAGACTCACACAGAACAAGGGAAGAACGCACAACCTCCGAACAAAAAGGAGCCCGAGGCAGGAATCAAACCGCATTGGGTAGGACTTTCTCCTGTTCGTCACCACCGCGCCACTGTGGCTGCATGGTTAATGCGTTAGGCACTCAAACGATACGCACGGACTGCATCCCTGCTCGATTCCTGCAATAAAGTCAAAAATGTTGCACAGGCTCTTTAAGATTATTACAGAGCCTTGCTGGAAATTTTT
The DNA here is from genome assembly GCA_036362905.1 of Mordacia mordax. Classification (NCBI taxonomy): domain Eukaryota; kingdom Metazoa; phylum Chordata; class Hyperoartia; order Petromyzontiformes; family Petromyzontidae; genus Mordacia; species Mordacia mordax. Next base: position 9,834,162 of record JAZEWT010000004.1, read on the forward strand.
GCTCATTTATTGCTTGAATAATGTTACTGTTGAATAATGTTACTGTGAAAAATGTGTATTTACAGCATAATACGGTCCATTTGTTTGGAGTCAAGGTTGTGACATAATCTAATAATCAGGGCCGGCTGAAGCAATATCAGGGCTCCCTGGAAAGACATTTCAGGAGCACACTTGGGAAGGTGCCAGAGAATTATATTGTATTAGATATCGCCTCCTTGGGGTTTTACCATTGCAATTGTGTACTTGCATGCGCTGTGCATTTACCACTGTCTATACCCCAAGGCTTCATCACGGTCAAATAGACAATACTTCCGCAAGCGATGCAAATGAGCGTGACGTTGTTTGCAAGCCGAGAGCCACGGATATTCAGACGTCGCTCACGTTCCTGCACCCACCGCATAACCACCACGCATCGCACGCACACGCACTGCACACGCGCACTGCACACGCACACCGCACACACACCGTACACACACCGCACACACGCACACTGCAAACGCACACCGCACACGCACTGCACACCGCACAATACCGCACACCGCATACACCGCACAGTCACACCGCACCCGCACTACACACTGCACAATACCGCACAGGCACCGCACACATACGGTGCACCGCACACACACTGCACATGCACTCTGCACACGCGCACTGCACACGTACACACACGGCACACACATCGTGCGCCGCACATACCACGTACTGCACACACCATGCACTGCACACACCATGCACTGCACACACACTGCACACCCACCGCACAGACCGCGCACACACACAGACACTGTGCACAGACACCGTGCACCGCATGCGCACCGCACGCACACACCCTCTGCACACATCCGTCACATACCCCCATGCATCAAACACCCACAGCACAGTCTCAAACCCTCCACACCACACACTCGCGACACACAAACCGCGCACCTACGACACACAAAGCACACACCCACGACACACAAAACGCACACCCACGACACAAACACCGCGTACCCCTGGGGTTGGTGGAGGCCGTGAACAGGAATCGAACTCGTGTCTCCAGATTCATAACAATAATTGCATTTCTAGAGCGCTTTTTTCACCCGAAGGTCACAAAGCGCTGCACAGAGCTGCAGAGAGAACGGCATGTCAACAACAACGACATAAGAATGGCAAATCAACAACAATAACGTTTTTTGGAGGGGGGGTTGTTGTTGTTACAAACCCGAGCTGCAAATAGAACGGCATATCAACAACAACATCAGGACAATTCAACTGAAAATCAAATAGTAGCAACAAATTATAGGACTTAAAATAAGTGATAAAAAATATACATTTTCAACAAACAAGGAAGGAATAAATATTCCCGAGCAGGCGCAGATCGGCCGAGAGCCATCATCCCGGCGCGAGAGTCCTAGCCAGAGGGCTTGAAAGCCTCACGGAGCAAGTGAGTCTTGAGACGAGATTTGAAGATGCCCAGGGACACGGCTGATCGAATCTCTAATGGAAGGGCATTCCAGAGTCGGGGAGTAGTGCGCAAGAAGGTTCTGTCACCCATCGAATGGAGGTGCGGTCTGGGCACATGTAGCAAGCCTGTTATTGGAGGATCGAAGTTGTCGTGTTGAGCAGGGTGCCTCAAGTAGGTCACGAAAGTATGTCGGAGCAGCGCCAGTGAGAGCCTTGTAGGTGAGAAGAAGGTTCTTGAATTCAATCCTGTATTTAACCGGTAATCAGTGGAGAGGCATCAGTACTGGGGATGGTGTGCGAGTGAGGACTCTAGCAGCCGCATTCTGCACACGTTGGAGACGATTGATCAGGTAGGCAGGAGTGCCAGAGAGCAGTGCGTTGCAGTAATCGATTCGTGAGGAGATGAAGATGTCTACTAACTTCTCAGCATCAGCAGTTGACAGGATGTTGCACAGTCTGGCTATATTTCTGGGATGGATATATGCTACCTTTGTCACATTGTTGATGTGTGCATCAAAGCTGAGTGAGGAATCAAGAGTCACACCTAAACTCCAAAATGCTTTAGCATCTTCAATGGTCTGGTCGTCAAACATCAATTGGATAGGTTCAGCCTTGGACAATTGGTGCGGGGTTCCGACAACAAAATTTACTTTTGTCACCATGTAGCTTTAGGAAATTTGAATTGAGCCAGGCCTTCATAGTTGACAGTGAGGACGACATGCAAAGACCAGATGCATTCTTGGATGGCTTTGCGTGGATATAAATTTGGATGTTATCGCCATAGCAATGGTAGCTGAGATTGAGGCTGCGCAGGATATGGTCAAGTGATTAATGTAGATGCTGAGTGGGCCAAGAACTGAATTCTGAAAATTTCCAGACAAAACAGGATGGACCTCTGAGATTTGTCCTCTGAGGCTGACGAACTGCTTCCAGTCGGAAAGGTAGGAGCTCAGCCAATGCAGAGCACAGCAGAGACCCCTATACCCTCCAGTAAGATAGAGTGGTCAATGGTATCAAAGTCAGCGCTTAGGTCCAGGAGGACAAAAATACTTGGCAAGCCTTCATCAGTAGCGACGAGTAGATCACGGACTACTTTTACCAGAGCTCCCCACGTAGACCCCACTGCACACACCGCACAGAGACAAAGGTCCCCCGTATAGTCTTGATTGGACGAGGGCACGGTGGCATGCACTGGGCCCGCTTGCCCACCATGCGCCCAGCGCTACCATGAACCGTCCTCCAGGACCTCGTCGCACACACGGACACAACGTGACCCCCCCCCCCGGGTGAGGGGCAGCTGAACCCATTCACCCCGAGGTGGGGGAAGGTGAACACAGCGGCGAGAGAGAGGGGAGCTCGCAGAAGCACGAAGTGTGGATTTGAGAATAAGTATTTGGTCGTTTTCATGGTGCGCGCCCTTTATGCCGGCGTAATTTATATTGTCCACATAGTAATGTGTGCAGAAATAGGCCAATTTTCCTTAAGCAATGTTCAAATTATTTTGGACACGGAGCTGTACGCAGCATTAGAGTAGTGTGGATAGGGCAGGCCAATTATGGTAGCTTTTAAGCAA
>JAZEWT010000004.1:9854063-9877231 GCA_036362905.1 Mordacia mordax
GGGGGGGGGGTTTGTCTGGCGATGCGACGCATGTATTACTCGCCACCTGCTATTTATTTCGCGAATCGCCACCAAATTCGCTGCTGTAAAAAAAAACTCTCATCACTCCTCCCATCTCCCAAGCAACACCATGATTACATGTTTACAAAAAAAGACACGTGTAGCACCGCAATTTACATTCCCTCAAGGAGGCAAACGGGAGGTGTGCAGAACAACGTTTTATTCAGCGATCTGCAAAGAAACGTTTGAGCCAGAAAGCCATAAAGAATACCACATTAAGATGTCTGTGATTAGGAATGGCTTGAGGATAGAGTTAAAACGGTGCCCCACTAAACAGCTAATGAAACATTTAAAGGGTGAGACGTTTTGTTCACACAACTTTGCGCAAACGCCTCGCCACGACAGTAATGCTGGCAAATAAACTGCGTCGCCGTCTGCTTCTCCGGCACGATTCGGGATGGGGCCGCGCGCGCAGCGCTGCTCCCGCGCGCTGCCGTGACTACTGATCATGAACGCACCGTGAGCCGAGACGCGCTTGTGTTTGCCTGACCTTGACACAATAAGAAAAAAAATGGATTTAGAGGAAATCTGCATGACCTTCCACGAGCGATCTCTCGCCGCAAGTTCGTTAACCGCACAACACAAGCTGTTTACGCGACCATTCGACAAGCTCGCGTCCGGGCGTCTCCTCCATGCGGAGGCCACTGCGCCCTCGGTAGCAGCGGGTGCTGGACGTTCGTTCCGTAGTGCGCTCCGATCCGCTTCGCGTAGCCCCCCCCCAGCTCCCGTCAGGGGGGGCGGAGGGGGGTTGGTTGCCACCCTACCACCCACCTTCATCCCGCACCCCGCAATGGCTCTGCTCCTTCACGTGCGGGGAAAGCCCCTCGGCACCCCCACTGCACAATCCCTGACATTCTGAATAATACACGGCACCCACGCAGTCTCCTACCCACCTACTAGGTGCTTCTCACTTCCCCCTCTCTGCGGATGCCTCCACCTATGGCTGATGACTGCTGGTATGATGCCCCCCCTCCCCGCACGCCCCCCCCACCACCCTCCCCGGGTACAAATTGTGGCCCTGTTCGCATGCAAAGCGCTGCCACCGCTCTGACAGCGTTGCGACGTAAGGGCGTGCGTCTCACCCGGGGAATGCACAAAGAAATTGTGTTATGCCTTTTAAACTGTTTGGCTCTGTCTAACAACCCGCAGCGCTCCCCCTCACTGAATATTAATTTAAAAGCAAGAGTACACGCAATCAATGCGTTTTCTGGCCGCACGTGAAATTGCCATCATTTGTTTGCAAAGTAACGTATCAGCCTTGAGCTGCGCTGAGGCTTCTGTGGGAGGCAAAATATGCATTAGGATTTATCTATTCCTGCGTAAAAGATTCAGATAGGAATCGGTACAAGTTGTCCTGGGTCGATTAAAGTCATAATTGCATGCCGCGTGCACTACGTCATCCTCATACCCACGGGTGGCAGAGATGACTGGGGACCGACTCGGTGAGAGATTGCCTCGAACTACCGACTGCAACACAGATCACCGGCGCAGACACGCCGACCTAATGTGCGTGTGAATAGAACGAGAGCGATCATTTGCTCACCACATTTAGTAACAGAATCAAATGGAAATTTCACTTATAATGATAATAATGTTAAGCCTTGAAGTTCTCTGGCCAGGACTGTTGATGCTGCTCACCGCTGTGCTTGGATGATGGCCCGATATTGACCTGTCTGCTCAGCAACAATGCTTCCTTCCTTTGTTTTGACAATTATTTAATTCATTATTTCATGTTCTTCATTGACTTATAGTCATTATGTTACTTAATTGATCTATTCTCATGTTGTTATTGACACGCGGTTCTCTCCATAGCTCTGTGCAGCGCTGTGGCCCTCGGGTCAATGGCGCTTTAGAAATGCAAATATTATTCTATTCGTTCAATTGCGAAGATGTTTGAAGAGAGAAAGTTTTCCGTGGAGATATGGGTGGAGGCGGCCACGTACTTAGCCAGAACCAACATTTGCAAGATGTGATGATGGTATTGGTCAGTTAATTCATGCGTGTTTCTTTAAAGTTTTGGGAGGAAATGGGAAGACCTGGAGGAAATCCACGCGGAAAAGGGGAAGAACACACACACTCTACACAGCAAGGTGGCCAAAGCAGGAATCGAACTGCCTCGAGCAGGAGCTTCTTTAGGTGCGGATGTTACACCACTGCAGACACCCTGCCGCCCAAATCATCTATCAATTCAGCAAGTTGTAATTTTCAAGTTTAAATAGTAAGTTATATTCACATGCACGTAAACGCGCCTATTGATGATTAGCGTAAAATAAACATCCGCCTCCATAATCACAAACCATTATGACAATCATCTTGGTTACATCGAAAGTCATTCGGAGTTATATTATGCAATCACACGTTAATTTGCCAAATTTCAACATTGGTTTACAACGTGCAAGGAATCGTGATAAAATGTTATCATTTAAATGCATTTAGAATAATGCGCATTAATGAAAACCGTAACGAAAGCTTAAGACTATGGCATTCACAATAATACCATGAAATGAAAACAGCTAACAATCTCTCCAACGAAGGGGAAATAATAAATGTGTTTCATATGCACTTCCTTCCCCGGTGAATGGTTTGAAGTGATCCATGACGTTAGAAAGCCTAACATTGGATCGGAGGACGCTCATGGCTGGCACAGGCAACAGCGAGAGTGACGCTTTCCTCCCTGCCTCTGGATTTTGCAAGATTTCTTCAACTTTGCCGTGCCTAATTTCGACAGAGCCAACACCTGGTTTTGACGCCTTCTCTGCCACTACGTGGCCAGAAAATTCTCTGTGCCAGGAAGAAGATGTCAATATTTGTTTTTGTGAGTGCAATTAGCAAATTTGTCTTAGCATCAAAACACGTGGGCGCGATATTCCCTTTCAAAATGCCACCTTCTATTAAATTAACCAACCCCAGAGCTGAACAATGTAGATGCCCTCTACGACAGGAGACTTCAGCCTGCCAGCGCACAATAGGAGACTCCAGTGCGACATCACGATTGTATTGGCAGATTCAGGTTTTCTCTCCACCGAGCTGGAGCGCTTGGCTTCCCCGCGGTTATTGAGTGGCAAGCGAGCGCCTGCGTTGAGCCGCGGCTCGGCTCACGGATGTATTTGTCTCTGCCACAGAAGTTTCTGAAGACAGGTGGTTGAAGCCCTTTCATGTGTCACTTGCTGCATCCCACAACGGGGCTGTGTGCCACACAACAAGCGTCGTGCCTAGCATCAAACCAACGATGCGAAGATCACACGAAGGCAGCATTGGATTTGATGTATATCTATTAAATGTGTAAAAAAAATAGGCTGCGATATTCGAAGACAATTCAATGGAATACAATCCTGGCTGGGATACTGCATTTTATTTCTTTATATCTTTCACTTGCGTCGTTTTACGCATTCAATCGTGCAGTCTTAACCGCAGCGTGGGCATGAGGACGGACGTTTGCTGCATTCCTCGACTCAGCTACTATTCCACCCAACTGAGCAGCACAACCCGATGCACACACCGCAGAGCACTCGAGCTGCGTGTTTTCCACCGTGACACCAACAACGCATTCCCGAGTCTGAAACCGCGCACCACTCGCCGGAAGCCCTTCCATTCGGTGAAAGAGCAGGAGCACTGGGACTTACACGTGACTGTTTCAGTGACCAATAGACGACTGGTCCATGGTTGCTTAGTATGACTTTAACGCATGACAAACTGCCAAAAATCTGAAGGTCACATTTCAATTCCACGATGTATCTGCCCGACTCCGGTCCCATAACTATTTTTAGCAGCGAACTTAACGCAAATACGTGCATTTGTGACGCACGGCAATAGCCATGCCGTTGTGGTGTCTCAGCATTACACTGCATTTTTGACAGCCATCAGCACAGCGACACGTGTTCTTGCTGTGCCTCAACAGCACAACAGCGCACAGCACTATTACTCAAACAGCTCGAGACACAATTTTTATCAACTCGCAGCTATCTTATCAGTCAGCTTTATCTCTGGTTCCGCAGGGTCAAGCGATGGCGCCAATCGCTCAGTTACCCATTTACCAGAGGCTGATAGCGTCTGAATTAATTTAGTGGCCTTTATTGCTTGAGCCCCAACAAGAACGGGCGAACAACTCCGACAGCCTCCCCTGTTCAGTGTCTTTTCTGTTTAATTAATCCTGATGTAGCCTTAATTCTCAAATCAATGATTTGTGTAAACAACAAGTACGCTGTCCAAAATTATGTAATTTTTTGAAAAAAAAAAGGGACACAATCCAATTAGTGCGAGTGCCGCAGGTGGAATTGGCCAAACCACGTGTCTCCGCCACAACTGTGGAGCCGCCTCAAACGCCAGGTTAATCAAGATTGAGGCTAACGAAGGAAGTCTCTTGGTCTCGTAACCAAAATCATTGTTTGCGAGCTTGCATCCGTCCCTGCGCTATAGCGTCAATGGGTTTAGGGAAGAGAAAAAAAAGAATGTCTAAGATTGCCACACGTTTATTGAGGTCACCTTTAGAGAAACTATGTGTAAAACTACACGGAAGAACGCATGCGGACACGAATTGTTAAATCTTTTCGAACTTTGTAACAGATTCCCATTGAGCTTCAACACACATCCGAATTCTTTACAAAGCGAAGGGCGGACAGCATAAAGATGTTCAATCACCGTATCAGGCTTACATTATTTGCCAGATAGCAAACTGAAACATTACCTCTTCAAGTAACACTTGAGCATTCTGTTTACAGTGGTGTCGCGGCACATTACAGTCCTGATTTGGGACTCGGGATACGCAGCAGCATTTCAATGCACGCACGCACTACTTTCACAGTCGAAGGTACATTTTTGCAACAGTGACCATTATAATTTTAGCTGTGCACACTTTCAACAGGAAATCCAAATCGCTTCTAAGACACATTTCTACCATAGTGCCTTTCCCGTTGTATGGTCCTTAAACATAAGAGGGCGTGTTTGAAGATTCAGAGAGATTAAGCCGGCTGCATGATTTGCAGCCTCTTCGGTTTAACACCATCATGCAGCGTTATCAGATTGGTCAGACGTATTTCATCGCGCTTCATCGTAGGAAGAGATTAAACACCATAAACAAGAAAAGTGTTTTTTTTTGTACCAGTTAATATCTTAAGGCCCTTTAAACCGTCAAAACCTGCCCTCCCACGGCGTCCTATATTTGGTTTTGATAAGCATCCGTGCTGCACAAACCCTTTATTACGTTTTTTTGGGTACAAATTGAAAAAAAGCGGTACCCGAAAAAAAAACCTATTGGTTTTATAAGATTTATCGGCCTCACGGCTAAACAACATTTCTGGTCATATCACACAAAGATTTCACGATCAAAAAGGTTGAAGGTTGGACATTTTCCCCACATCTTCAGGAAGCTCTGGAATAATAACACACTTTCAGTATAGTTAAACCAGATATACGTTTTTCTCCGCTAGAACTGTTACTCAGCTTTCCAACAGATAAAGTCCCTGTCAGTCGTAAAGACTGTCACCATCACATATTCCTTTTCTTAGGACACACACAGAACATGTTGATATTGGAATGCATTGTTAAACTATAAAATAAACGTAATTATACGTGTACTGTGAATATATCTACCATACAAAAGCAATGATATAAAATAAGAATGATTTGAGGATGTGCATTACCCAGAACATGGTTTTTAAATTGAGTATATTGAAGGCGTATTGAAAGGGTTGTTGGAACAGGAAATGTCTAAGTGGCACGCCATAACGCGTACAGATGGAATGTCTTCATTGGGCACAAGGAGCAACTTTACGGAGGTTTAATTATGGTATGCGTACAGCCATTTCACCCAACTGCCACAGAGCAGCTGTATTACCCAAAAAATGTAGTCAATTAAAATGGACTATCAAAGGGAGAGCAGGGGACATAACAGGAAGAACGCTTAATACGCGATAGACGCTCTTGCTGTCTGATCGGGAAAGGCACCGTCCTTCCCTGCACCTCAAACTTGATTCCCGAGCAGAGCCCATCCGTGCACGTCTAAGCGCGCGATGGACGGACGCCGCGGCGCCATAGCTGCCTGCCCACGGGTTGGCTTCGAACGGTATTTCTCTTTTGTTTTACAACGCGTGACTAGAGCGAGCCGCGAACAAAAATACTAAACCCTGAGCGGAGACTCTTGTCGACCGAGCTACCTGCTGAATGTACGGAACGTTCCGTTCTGCCCGGTTAATGTTAGATGCGATTACTGTGAACGAAAATATCGTGGTGGGGGGGGAGGCGGATGGGGGGGGGAGGCGGATGGGGGGGGGGCAACAACAGAACGACAAAAACAGACATTAGTAGAATGTTGAGTATGCTTTATTTCAGCATCAATGGCTTGGATAGAAATCCAAATGGAAATAATAAAATGTGAAAATATCTCAGCAAGACACAATAACGAACACTTCCAAAGTAAACACAAGCTACGCGGATTAAATAATACAAGTGTTGGGTGATATTAAACAACTGTGAGATTGCTGCTATTAGACAGAAATTATGGATATTTTATTACATTTAGGCGCCTGTTTTATATAACCCTCCCACCCCCTGTGAAGCTTTCCCATCAAACCATGACAGATCAGCATTTTGGAATTGGGCCTTTGATGACAGAATAAATGACTGTGCTCTTCTGTATACAGTGGGATCGTCGATACACGAATCAGTCCTCCTACGAGAGGAAGTAAAAAATTGTCGGGGTTTCTTCAGGGTTTTGGAGATGCCACAGATCACACACCTCGCGGCAATGAGAATTAACAACCAGCGGAAGGCTCAAACTCCTTGTAAGATTACACAACAGCTGATAAATTATTCAAGTCCCCCTTGTCCGCACCTTGCTGCACATTGCTGCACACAGCTCCCTAAAGGTGTTTGCAGTCCGAGGCAATGGCCTTTCGATGTTATATTTTACATTGCCCACGTCAACAGGCGGGTAATCGGTCACAGCTTTCCCATGTCCGATGAGGTCCCGTCATCCACACTACCCTCAGTGGGGGGCAGTTCTGCCTTGGTCTCTGGCTCTGAGCCATCTCCGGCCGCAAGCTCAGTCTCTTCCGGATATTCTGCAGCTAAACTCGGCCACTGGGATGCACCGGTCACTAGACCCATCATCATTTCGCCTAGAGACCCGTGGCTCGGTCTGCCTAGGCCCGAGTCAAATTCGCTGCAGTGCAGAGGCTGCTGGGAGGACGTGTCGCCGTGTAGCACGGAGTCGTGGCTCGCCGCTGTCATCGCTTCATCCGGATCGAGGCCGTCGGGACACGGCAGCTTCATGAGCCCCTCTCGCAGCTGTGCCGTGTGCCGCTGCACCGCAGAACACACGCACAGCGGACCGCATCTCACTCGGTGCCCCACACGTGTGTGCTCGACCTAGCCTGAAGGTTGACTGAACATGAATTTGCCACTAACAATCATGAAAGCAATAAAATCACCACAAACATTTTCTGTCAATGCAAGATATAATATTAAATGTGAAAAAATATTATTTTTCAGACTCTTTTCAGAAGATGGTCAGCAGCAGGCACTGCTGGATGGAATGCCCCCTCACGGTATTAAGAATCAACACTTCACACAGCACCTGCAATATAAGGTTTCGTACCTTGATACACCAGTGGTTTTTCTAAGTTCATGTCGCCATCCAATGGTTACTTTGTCTTAACTATTAGTGATTTCCATGAGGTCATGGAATGTGATTTCCCCACATTCTACCCATGAACCTCAGTGCTTATTAGAAAAGCCAATTTCATGGTAGAGGAACACAAAAGGACCGTAACACCCTCCGCCACAAAGCCAAGAGAAATCACGTCGAGAAGAGGAGGCGTCGAGGAAAAAGAATCTGACACTGAAAAATAAGCAGTGGAGAGAGACTCCACAACATGCAACTATAAGCAACACAGCAAAGGAGGTAAGAACAAGAACCAGCAACTCGTGACACTTACCTGACAAGAATAAGTATGAACCCTCACTGAATTCAGCTAGTTATTAACCACAGCCTAATACAGGTAATGCCGAGAAGGAGACCGGTGGATGGAAGCAGCAACAAGAAAAATGCGTTTTAGTCCAGAAACAAAACCGTTTTTGGTCCAAGCCCGTGGTGTCTGGTAAACGAAATGCAGAGACCTCCGACAGCATGCTGGACACCCTGGCTCATTATATTGCCACCGCTTTGGTAAACAGCACCATTAACCTTTGGCTGTGGGGGTTGTTCTTCATGGCCAGAGTATAGCAATGGCGAATGCACCTCTTGGCCATACAGAAATAAGGCCTTTGAGGTCAATGTGAGGGACTACATACGATGCCCTTTCCTCCTCATCTTGCCCAACACTGTTGGCATGAGGGACAATGGCTGGAAACTATGTGGGGCGACCCTGGTCCAGAGAATCATGAGTCTGCTGCGATCGCTTCGGAAAATCTAAACAGGGTGCAGAACCGTCTGTGGCAGCCGGTCGGTCGGTCTCTGACATAAAGCGGTCTACGACAAACGGCCTGATCCGCTGCCGTACCTGCTCAAACACCTCGGGGTGCAGTGGTCATACCCCTGGGTTGAGTGACCCTCAACCGAGCTGGTTTGTGACAACACTGTCTACACTTCTGCCAGGTGACAAGCCTCCATGTGGAATGTCTCCACTCAGCACAGAATGTACCATATCTCTGACAGTTTGTTCAATTCTACCCAATGTTCAAAACGGTCGTGAAAGGCACAGCAGAACCAACAGCAGGGGCCTCATATAAAGTCTCGCCCAAGGCAACATCTCCGTGGTTGAGGCCGTGTGACCCACACAAACGAGAATGTCCCTTGCCCGGGTCACTGATCTGACTTGCAGACCTTGGACCTGCTGACTGATGGTGGAGTGACTTTTGTTTGGCAAATGTGTCTGGCCCTCATCCACCCAGAGGTGGTAGCAATTAGGTTGACTGTACGACGCACTGTCACATTCACCAGTCATGTGTCCGCCTCCCGATGCACCTCAGAACTTCACAGCCCTGATCAGGTGGTCTGGATTGGGATAGATACAAATTCCCAATTCCACGATTGGCGCTACAAGGATACAAGAATATGGCCCCCTACGCATGCGGCAGACATGGGGATGTAATCTGTCAAACAGGTTTCATCAACCCTTCAGAAGAGAATGATTATGGAGGCATTTCAAATTTGTCTGAACTGTTTGTAAAAATGTCCAGTAATTTAGTGTTAACTGGTCACACTTCAATCGTGATGTTCAGATACACTATTTGGTTCAGGACCGGTTAAAGACAATGTTTCATTTCTTCAGGGTTTGGCAATGCAGTCAGTTTATATTAAAGCTGGAAGGATGTGCGGAGACGTGTAGTTCTTTATAACAGTTGTCCAGTGGGGAGGGGAAAGCACACAAAGTAGACAAGATAGGGTCATACCCAGGATGGGATACCAGCCCATATCAAGCAGTGGGGGGAAATTTACTCTTTAGGCTAATTAACCAAGGCAACAGCAAATTTGTCTTTAGACGGTGGGAGGTAACCGAGTAATGCGGAGAAAACCCACATGGCATGGGAAGAGAATGCGCAATCTCCATACAGAAAGATACTGGAGCCAAGAAACGAACCCGGAGCCTTCTGGCTGTGAGATAGCAGCGCGGCTCAAGGCGCCACCGCGCTGCTCCATCTGTCCTCCAATTCCTTATAGTCGCTGTTTTTTTTTAATTCCAGGGAAGTATGAAGTACATGAAATATTAAATGTCATTACATTTTGATTTAGCATTCATCACCACATGATACAGAATGATTGTGAAAAAGGACCAAAACAGACGAAAATTGTCAGCCGAAAATGTGAGCTATCCAAGGATAGGACAGCAAACAATTTCCGTGACGGTCTCATGTGATACGACACGTCACCGTGTTTTTGGCCGTGATGCCTGTCCACGAGCAGCCCCTAGAGACCCAGGTTCTGCACCCGAGCTGCGAATGGGCCGGCGTCTATAGCTCGGGCGTTGGTGCAAGCAAAGCAGGTACTCGCAACGCCGCCAAAACGACCAACAGCGCGACTGTCACGAAACGTTTCACTCGAGGTATTGGAACGCTGAAATTGTGAGAGACAAGTCGAAAACGAAAAACTGATATCACTGCTAAATTAAGACAGTGTTGGACTCCTGTGGTAAGAAAATCACGCAGGGGGGAACAAACATTAGAAGTGGTGTCCTGATTTTTATAGACGTCCCTGAGCCAATGGTGGAAAATCACACATTCCTATGGCAGGGGGTCTCTCCATTTGAAAACCACTAACGAGCATCCCAATCAAACCCATTTTTATTGAGCCCAGGAGTATACTGAGCTTTGAAATCTATAAATAAAAGCAAATTAGACGGTTGTGCATATGATAAGCCAATTGAGGCTCCATGATTTAAGCCCGTCCTGGCACACTCCTCATTGATCCGCCTTCCAGGGCAGTTTTTGACATGGTGTCGCTTAGCGCTTCTGTGCGAGAGCCGGAGCCGCCTTTAAATCAAGACATGTGCCGAACGCGGAATGTAACACGGGCACAGCAGGTATCGTTTTGCTATAAAACAGCGGGGAGCAAAAATGGCCCATTGCAAAAAAAAGGAATCAAACACTTGATAAATATAACGGCATGGAGGCAAATGGGGAGGGTGGAGTTTCGCGCAGAGCCTCCGATAGCGCCTGACACGATCATAAAATACGGTGTAGGCTGCTTATAATTCTCTAACCAACGAAGCCAAATTACTCTGCCCAGATTAATGGTCGCGCTGCAGGCTCTTTTCTATATATCCCTTTCTGCCTTCAAAACACAAGACAGATGGAGGGCTCAAGCTGGGTGCTAATGCATAAAACAATGTGGCAAAAGAGCGAGGAGCATATTAACTCCAGGAGCGGCAGGCAATCCACACGCATGTGTGGGACGGAGCTTTGCCTCGGAACAGGATTTTGGTCTGCGGCGCATAAACAGGAAGGGGCTTGCAGGAGTTATCCACCGTCTGCTGCATAAACTGAATTTATCTGAATGATGGTAGAACGGAGGTGGGATCGCATTATCGCGATGAAGGGCTGCGATGACTAACGCGCGGTCCTGTAGCCGTGGGCAGAAAACTTGTCTGCGCCAATTGCGACGGACAATGCAAAGGCAGCAATTTAACACTATCGGCTCAACACCCACCGTGATAGACCTGAATTGATTTAATCCTTAATAAGAGCATCAATTTTAAATCGCAATTTGAGACAATTACTAATCAGCCCTTGCAGAATGAACTATTAAATTAACCCGAAGATGTAAATGTTAAATAAAATACGGCTGAGTTAATTCCACCTACGAAAATGTTTTATTACTCGACTCTTGATTCAAAGCTCCGTTAAATGCATGACTTTAAATGGCTCCGATAAACGTTCATTCCTCACCGAAGAGGAAGCGAATTAATTGTAGCACGCTGTGCATACAAGCCGTTGTACGTTTGTGCATCTGTGTAGATACCAGATCAGCTGTAACAGCAATAGGCGACAACTGCTCGACATTAGTGCAGCCTACAGGCTCGCAATTATAAATTCGATGTTCAGCCTGGGGCATGCACACATGACCGGCTGAGTACATGCTGGGATATGCAAAGGCTTAGCCCAGCAACTACTTCACGGCTGATCAGCATTTAGGAGCTCACGTCCTTTAAACATGCCAATTTCAAACACTCTAACAATTGTATTTAAAAACGATAGTGCATTAAGACGCTTCTAAATACATTTTTTTAATATCATGCCAATTTTTTAATTGACAAAATTTCTTGAACACAGACAACGAATGTCTTATTCATTTTTTTTGTTTAAACTAAACCATGCTTGAAAGTAATTATACACACTATGGGCACAAAACGAAACATCGATATATGCACCGTCATTTTCACAAAAAAATTCATACGAATGGTCTAGAAATAAGTCAGTTCTGGAAGGAACCATTGAGCTTTGTAGCTCTTTGCTCTTTTATACAGTTGTCCAGCGGGGAAGGGTAAGCAAGTAATTACATCCTAGAGCACGGGGGGGGGGTAATTTAGCCAGGGCAATAAACCTATGCAGCGGGTCTTTCGACTGCAAGAGGAAACCAGAATTCCCGGTGGAATGTCACACGGACACGGGAAGAGCACGCGAAGGTCACACAGAAGGGTACACGAGCCAGGAATCGAAACGAGGGTGTTCTTGCTGTGAGGCAGCAGAGCCATTCACCGTGCCACCGTGCCACCGTGCCACCGTGCTACCCGATAAGCAACCACGCAGGGACTGCACTAGATATCAGTTACGACTAAATGGTGAAGTATGGTTTTTACACACGAGGCGTGGTGTAGCGGTTGCAGGGCAGGATAGGGGCGGTACCTTCAGCGCGGCGGCGTGGTGTGCCATGGTGCGACCCACGCGCTTGTCTGTGCTGTACTGCTGGATGTCAGAGATCCACTCCTCACACTGTGCCATGATCTCCACCCTCTTCAGGTAAAAGTGCTTGAGAATAACCTACCGAGGGGGAGAGGGGCACACAGCACACCAAGATCAACACAAACGTCTCCTTTTCCAGATGTTGGAGTAGGTTGGTTGCTGTGATATCGGTGATGCCAGCGCCAAACGTTGGCCACCGTGGGCCCCTGACGAGCCGACGATGATACACATGGCACAAGTGGACACTGCAGGGCGAGACACCCTGGGGGGAAACCCAACCAGGTTCATCAACCCCACTGCTTCTGGCATGCATGAGCAACAAGTGAACTTGAGCCGCTAGGACAATGCTGCAGTTTCAAACAACCATGCCTATCCTCCTCCCTCGAACAACAACAACAACCGCCGTTCGCCATCAAGCGGCGGTGACGTCACCGCGGCACCTGTGCCAGGCCAGATGCGCAGAGGCCACGTGAAGCGTCGAACACTCACTGACAGGCGCGGTTGCTATGCGTTAACTGACCGAGCTCCCTCTGAGCGCACACACGTGCACACTTTTATGTAGACGCACAGTGGCGCAGAGAAACACAATCACTCAAAAACAGGTATTTGGGCAAGTGATAAAATACACAAAGGGATACAAAGATGAAAAACATGGCTTGGTTGATGCAAGGATGCGCAACACTGATGAACAGCCTTGCCAAAACGTCACTGCATCTTTATCATGCCTTGGTACACATGTAGTTTACTTTAAAAAAAATTGGACATAATGGGTTTGATTGCTACGTGCACCTCTTGCTGAAGCAGTCACTAAGAGCACCTATGCATGATTATGTATGACCTTAAATTGCTTTGAATGTGTGAAGCAAACTCTGCGAGTGTGCAGTAGTATCAAAGTGAAAATAACCGTGTGTGAGTACTTCATTGATGAGACGATTCTAAATTGCTCTACGATAAAGACAAATGTTTTACACATATCAACATTCCCGTTTCGAAACAGAGATAACGGTAACTCACAAATAGAGGTCATGCCATCATTAAAAGTAAGGTAATATTTCATCACCTGACTTGTAATAAATAGAATTGCTAATCTGCACTCTTCGGACAATGTTGAAAGCGTTCATTCGAAGCGAAAACAATTCAGAAGAGAGAGAAGTCAGAAAAACGTGGTCAGCCGGAACCAACCCACCAGACACTGCGTCCTACACATTATGACGTAATCAGCCAATTAATTCTGTTTTTGTTACTGGAGGAAACCAGAGAATCTGGAGGAAATCCATGCAGACGAGGGAGAGAACACACAAACTCCACACAAAAAGGCGCCTGAGGTGGGAGTCGAACCGCCTCGGGCAGGCCTTTCTTTGGGCAAGGCGCAGATGTTACCACTGCGCCACCCTGCCGCCCACTTTCATGTTCTCCGCAAGAAAAGTGATTGTGTAAACAGAGAGAGCCTATGGAGAATTGTCATTAAATTACCGTGGGTCAAACATTAAAATGGGTTTGGTAACTGCATTTTATAAAATAACATCATTGAGCAAACACACAACGATAGCGGGGAAAACTATTTTGTAAAAGAAATAGGAGACCTTTTAAAAGTCATGTTGTGGTAAATACAGCTGCACAGAAGGCTTCGAGCCACCCGCCACCAGCCTCGGCAACCTTGACATGAGCAATGTTAAATCCAATGAGAGGAGAAATCTGGGATTAATCTCTAAATAATTGCACACACACAGACGCCGTTAACATCCATTAATTACAAACGTTACTTTTAAATGTAAATCAGTTTGATTCGTGCACTCAAGTGCAGGCCAACCCAAAAAATCCCACCTTGCAAAATGATTTGCCGTAAAGGGATAAAGTATGCTGCAACATTCAGACTCAAGCATACGCGAGCTAATTTGCCTAATGCATTAAGAGGTAAGGCGATGCTTCATCATTAACGGCAGAATCTATCAATGACAAACAACAGTGGTTCCCTACTCGCACGTGGCATTAATCATATCTGGCAGCAAGTAAACCGAGAGCTCTTTAGGGTGTCTGGAGGAGCGTAATTACCGGTGTTGCGGTGGCCATACTTCTTCGCGATGCCGCGGTAAGTACCGCCTGAGCTGGAGCTAATTACGTGGCATTACCAGCCACCAATTTGTTGCACTCACGAACCACGCGTCGGCGCAGCCAGCTGTGCCCCCTGCGTTCTGCCATACGTGTGGTCAGCCGCACAAAGACCGATGGCGCCCGTCCTGCCATATCGGTTTGAAGGCAACACGGTTCTGAGCTTCGTCGTCAAACCCATAGGAGAGAAATGTTTTCCTCCTATAATGTCTCACGACACATCCAAGCATCAATAACCGGGGGAGCAGTGATTCACGGCAGGCTGTTATTCGAGTCGCTGCATACAAAGTCAACACATCTCTGCAAGGTTGCCTTGGCTCTGTGTGCCAGGCAAATGCTTCTTCGTATACTCCACATATAAATGTTTTTTTTGTTCTGCAATGCGTTTGAACTGCTTTAATCAAACCGATATTAAAAGCACTGCAGTATGAATCCCATCCAAAGCACTTGTGCGCGACAATGTCATCAGAGATCTATCCCTGTGACTCGGCAAGCCTCACACTTCCCTCCTACCGAGCAATGGACTCTTACAACGCTTGTAATCACAATAACAGCATGATGGTACACGCCACCATGTGCAGCCATCTAAGTGTCACTTTAACGAAGAGATGCAACACAGACATCAAAGCTAGAATATAAACATTTGAAATTATTAACTTTGAATCTTTTCTGCCCTGAAATCACCGTGTGGCTAACGAGATGTGCAGCACTATGAAGTCTTCCCTAGAGTGCAATAGCTCAGTATCGTACCGAGTCTCCAGCCTGAGTAGTCTCTATTATATGTCGCTATCTTGTAATGAGCCGTTTTAGTTGTGATCGAAGTCAGCAAATGATAAGGGCACACAGTGGGCACAGTTAAGCTCACGCTGTACCACACTGCCCCGGTTATAATCAGCCCCTATTGTTTGGAACACATGAATAGAAAATAAAAACAATAAACCTGAAGTGCTTCGAAACAAAAATTATTCACTGGAATTTGTTGACAGTAATCAAATCTGTAAATGCACAAGAAAAAAATCCATCAGAATAATAGCGCGGGCTGAAAACCCACTTGAAGCAAGCCGCAAAAATGGGTAAAAAAAAGGTACACGCGCATTTGTGTAAACGCAAACACAATGAGTATGTCTTGAACGAGCAGTGTCTGGTGCCTTCATCGAAGGTCACGGTCACAATAGACTACTTGCGCAAACGCGACCAACTGATACAGCAGCGTGAGTTACGCCGATAAGTGAAGCCAGTATCATTGGGACTCATCAGCGCAGTTGTTTACCACTATCTCCACTGCTGTCAGCTGGTCGCGACTCTTCAAATAAATTTGGATTGTGACCCATGACAAGAGGACCACAATGCACTTCTTCAGGAAACACTGATGGTTTTGGATAAGCAGAGGCTGCATACTCCTGACACATTGTGATGTGTTCTTTGCTACTTGTGCGTTGGCAGTGTTGTACACGCGTAAAGAAATGACTGCATTTATCACTAACAGCACACGGAGACAAAATGTGATATTCTGAGGGTAAATGCTCTTCATTGTCTAAACTGGCAGCCATGTCTGAAGGAATAATCATTGGCTTCTCCTAACAGCTGAAATTCCCCAAAGGTAGCAACCGCACGGGGCATCATTGCCTTCAGAGTGCAGCCAACACAATTGCTTCACTGCTATTCTCTCGAACAACTACATATGTTATAGGAATTGCTCTCAATAGCTGCTCCTTCAGGACAGCCATGTCGAGCACTCCCGTTCGTTTTCCCACCTCCCCACGTTCTGAATGCCTGGTGAGGATTCCAACGTGGGAGCAACCATATAGAGCGATTGTCATATTTCGAGCGGTGGAAACCTACATCAGAACACATGTCAGGAATTCCCTACCATCCTCCAAGTCAAAGGATCGATACATTGTTCGGTTCACTATCAGTACCCACTTCAGCCTGTACAGGGTCACGGGGGACCAGAGCCCATCCCGGCAGACACAGAGTGAAAGGCGGGCTATACCCAGGATGTGATGCCAGTACATCGCAGGACATCAGCAGACCAATGAACCTAGGCAGCAGCATGTCTTTGGAGGGTTGGGGGAAACCAAAGTACTTGGAGAATAACCACACGGACACGGAGAAAACGTGCAAACTCCACATACACAGGCACCCAAGCTGGGAACCTAACCAATACAAATTATCATTTGTTTGTGGACTACTGATGTGTTCACTTTTACTGGGCGAGCGCACACTTCGCAGCAAAAAGCAAATTTAATTTACGAGCCGTCATCCCGGTGTGAGTTGCCTTCATAATGAATTGTTCTGCGTTTATGAATGGACTACATTAGGGCACACACAAAGCGTACTAATAGTAATTATGTTTATTTATGGTTGTAATTTGCCTGGCAAAAGGAGAGAGGCATAGTTATTTCACCTTCAGCTACAGAGAAAACATAATGCAGGAGGGCAAATTCAGTGACTAAGTCAACCAATGTTGTTGCCCACATAATAGCATTAAAATCAAATTCCATTTACGTAATTATGCCATGCGATGGTAGCGCCGTGATTATTGGATCAAACGACTACTGTGTGGTTTCCTTCCCAGGTGGGGGCATCACGATGCCATATATCTTGGCTCACCTCAAGGCGATATCAATGAAAGGTGGATTTCAATTTGTATGGGATAATGTGGCCCTCTCACATGCGTGTGTTTTCTCAGTGGCCCCAGTTTCCTCCTACACGGAAACATTAATTGTCTGAATGCATCTTAGTAAATAGAAAATCGCAGAGCTTTGACAATTATTGGTGCCCGGATCAACGCTTGGCTGCCCACCCAATTGCCTGTTGTTGCTCGCGCCTCTCAATGATTTTCTCTCTTCGAGAGGCAGCGAAATATATACGGTGCACTACGAGTTGAAATTAATTATTATTCATCAGTACACTATTTAATAAGCATAGGGACTCCAATAACTTGTTCACAAAGTAATTAAAAATCAAACATCCCAAATGCTCCAATTGAGTGCCGCTTGTGGTTTGACTGAATCAACAAGCCCCAGGGGTGAGATGACTGTGAAAATCCTGCAATTCGAGTTGAATATAAAATTTGTACTTTCAGCTACGATCCCTTCAACCTGCAGAGGAGCAGCAGCTGCAATGAATGCAATATGAACTGGAAGGGCTGGTGATGCCATGTGTGCACAGCGCACGCACACGGCATCTCGGCAGGCAGCTGCCAGTGTTCACTGTGGCACAGTCGCACCAGTGTTCGCTGCGTTTCGGGCGCGACTCGAAATGCGCGGGACGATTGGGAGAGATACATCACAATAGAGAGAGGTCACCCAAAAACCGGCGGCAGCTCGTACTTATTCTCAGCGGGGCTCAAAAGGCTGTTGTGAATTGGTTTAAATAGCGTAAGTAAACACTGAGCCTCACCAAATAATAACCGAGGGTGTGTCGCGAGTGACAACCACAATTGGTAAGAGCCAGAGTCACCCTTGATCACTGCTGCACAAGTATCCCATTTCCATGGGCAACTTGACTACAAGATTCTTCTAGATTATTCTGACAAAGGCGAAGGATGTGACAATGTAATATTCGCTGCCATTTCCATTCCATATGCAATTTTCATTTCAATTCATCGTATATGAAAGGGATGCTGCAAATCAAATGAAATTCCATAATACAATCCCACAGTAGGCCATGAAGATGTCAATGCAGAGAACAAATGCAAATCAGAGACACACGGCCTGTTAAGAAGGACATGGGCTTGGAGAGGACATCACTAGGAATGACAGCGGACGAAAGAGGCTGCTGATAGAATTACAGACAAAGGAAGAAATGGGCCAAAGAGGATGACCACGGCAGAGATGGGAGGTGAGATCAGCTGACGTGCAAACGCCAGATGCAATGTGACATTGCAGAACCGCGAGCGATGACGATGATGTGGGGGAGCTCTGCATCCAGCAATGGATAGAAAAATGCTTATGACAAAAAAATAGGAGAAGAAAATGCAAAGGGCTTCGAGTAGAGGCAGGCTCCAGTGACTGCTCCACAGCCACACTTGGTTTTTGGCACGCGCTGCCGATTAACGCTTCCCGCCAGGTTAACTCTCCCATTCGGCACGGCACCGTGAATGAAATACCAAACGACACAAAAGCAACAGAAATAAACTATGAAATGCACTTTTAGAAAATGAACTCATGAAAGGAATCCACAAAATAGCAACGATTCAAGATGTAATTACTTTTCAGAAGGACTAAGGCAGATGGGGGCCGCACAAGTCTAGAATTAAAGTTGAGCAGCAGGAGTATGGTGTTACAGCACGGTACTGGCTGTGCCAGTGCCAAACGTCCATTTATTTTTATTGCATTTCTGGGGGTTTATTCCTGGAGGCTCTATTACGTTTGGTTTGTAAAGTCAGGGTTAGGACAGAAAGGTGTTGTTTGTGCTGCAGATGGGCTTTACATTGGCAGAGACGTTTCTTTATGTTACTTATTTTAAGAACTGCATGTCAAATCACGAAACAAGTGGTTTTATTCGATATTATAAACGTACTGTAAATGACAACAGCAATAGCAAGGTCATCCCAGACTACTTTAAATTCAAGTTTAATGCAGACATTTCACAAGTGTACATTGAATTAATACTATTTGTACGCATTGTCATGTGTCGCACAGATTTATTACATTTTTGCTATGAGCTTTCACACGTCTAGTTTCGCAGTTCATTTCTGTTGCTCAAACGTCTAACTTTTTAAATCGTATAGCAATAAGTCACTCCTGCAAGAATTTATCTCCACCAGCTAAACGACAACCACCATCATCACCATACCAAAAAAAACCCCAGAGAGTGGGTTGGCAGCTGAGTATGCCACCCACTCCCTCAATGTAAATTTCGCATTGGCTCATAATATTAACAGCATTATCCAACGAACTGTCAACTTTGTGTACGAAAATATCATGCTACGCAATGACAAAATATAATCCGCTTGCAGCAACAATGAGACATGGCATTGACCCCAAGTTCTTCACCCTTAAAAAAAAACTTTAATCTGACCTGGGTATTAAAAACTCACGGATTACGCGAGACCTTCTCAGAGTTGTCACCCTTCGTCAATCGGTCGCGGCCTTAACCAACGTGTTGGCGTACCGAACATTCTCGCCGCAGCACAGTCAACGCACCATCTGCACACGGGAAGTGGCGCGCATTACTGCGGAGCGAGGGGCCCCATCCCAGGGCACGTGGCCCTTGGATGGCATCTCGGACTTCATCTTTTATCAGTGAGCGAGCATGCTTAAGGGGGTGTGCAGGGCTGCACTCTCCAGGGCTGCACCCTCCAGGAATATTGCACACAGTTCTTTAATTAGTGCTCCGACCTGGGATTTGCAAACTATTTCTGAGCATAAAACCCAAACTTCTGTGACGTTTTTCACATGCTGATGGTATTAATTAAATGCTGCATTATAACAATGCCTGTGGCTGTTGTTTATGCACGATAACTTCTTTTTGTCTAAATGTAATACTAATAACGTTGTTTCCTTAAAAAAAAAGTATATCATTCCTGTAAACATCTTTGTATCAACTCAATCAAAATATTTGCTGCATAAGGACACAATCTCAGCCATAGCGGGGCTCAATGCTGGTATAACTGACAAAGGTGTCAATAGGAGGTTATTTGTTAAATCTTAGAACAAGTTGTTTTAAAAATATAATTTCATGAACACCAAACATCTAGAAATAGTGAGTGACCTTTACAGGTAAGAGGTAAGCAGTGTCTAGGTAACAGAAAAAATGAACTAGGATGGAAATATCCTGCTATGAGAATATGGTCATTGTTGGAGCAGGTTACTGGTGCAAAACAGACAACAGTAACAAAGCAAGTAAATGCAATTAACATGAAGACACTGAAAAAAATGGGAGCATGTACATCTGGGATGTTTTTAATATTGTTAATCACGTAGCATTGCACGATGACTAATTAACAGTATCCAATTAGGGTGCTTAAGCGCACCGTGAAAGATTAGCACCACTGCTGTTTCACTTAGTTGATCATAAACAGTGGCCTGGTCAGCTGTGGTGATGGCTGTTTATTATTATGTCAGGTATGGCTTCGCATTTGCGAGGACAACCGGTGGGTTATCAACAAACCGTGCATACTATGCGTACGACCACTCAGTACAGAAAACGTTTGTAAGGCTAAACTGTAAATAACGCTTGGAAATATAAAATATGCTTGCCTGGTCTGCTGAATACGTAAACATGACACAGGCCATTATATTATACGTTTTGTCTAGAGGGGTTGTTAAAGATATGGGATTCAAAGAGCCGATATGTATAAAAGCTAGGTGGTCATAGATCCACTCGCATACAATTGTGCCCATGAGTTGACTTAAAATTCACAGTCTACTGAAGGAGGTAAACCCCTACTCATTCATGTCCTTGGATAAAAACACACCAATGCATTTTAACACTGCAGCATTTTAATGGATTACAACTAGAGCCAATTAAAGGCCTGCCATGAATAAAGTGAACAATACCTAAGTAATTAAAAATGCTGATACTTTCATTACATAATATAACAAAGACATTTCAGTTAGACGCTCTATTAATTAAACAACGACGTGGAGATTAACAGATATTAAAATACAGTAGACCTTCTAACACCAAAAATGAGTGGAACTTCAAAGGTGATTAAGGTACACAAGGCAAATGTGGAAATTTGCAAAAAAAAAGCACTCGTTAACTAAGCAACTTTGGAGCTGCTACTAAGTAGAAAACACGTCACTGGTTATGAAGCTAACTTCTAGTTATGCCTACAATGCACAACCCACATTTGGCATTTTATAAACTGCTTAAAAGCCTCTAAGTTTTGATATACTTCGTCATGTAGATTGCTATACACAAATGAAACCTACAATTCAAATTTAAATTGTTTCAATGATTATATATATTTATTCACCTACTCATCTGCAATACCATACATTCTGATCGTCTGCATTTCTGTATTTTTTTCCAAAAACCATTCAGGAACATTCGAAAAGCAATCTTGCCGAGAATTGATTCTTTTTAAATGCTTATCCCACTTGGAAAAAACGAGCCATTGTTCCCAGCCATTATTAAAACATTTGGTATCCACCCTTGCTATGCATTTCAGTGACATAGATTTGTACGTCATTCCTTATTGTACAAAAATCTTTTTCAAGAGCTACGCTACTCAACATCCTTGAAGTGGCCCTACACTTGTGCAGACAAGCAGCATCATTTCAGACCGACCAAGGTTGAATGGTAAGGGACGTTTTCACTGGAATTACATTATTACATTTAATAATAATACAATTTATTACGTGCTCAACTTCCATGACTAGTCATGGGTGAGGCACAGAGGTGCGAGGAGACGACACGGTGGGGGGAGGTGGGGGGACTTGGGTGGTCAGTCAGTGCCAACCCGCCAAAGCTGCTTCCTGGATGTTCATCTCATCTCATTGTCAGAAACTGCTTAATCCTGTACAAGGCAAGAATATACCCATGATTGGACGCCAGTCCAACACCGGGCACTGCGGGCAATTTAGCCTGCAAGACAATTAACCTATGCAGCAGAATGTTTTTTGGACTGTGGGAGGAAACCAGAGTGCCCGACGAAAACCCACGCGGGCATGGGGAGAACATGCAAACTCCACACAGAAATGTATAACGTTATTGCAAAATGTTTTTGGAAAACGTTAAACAAGTCACTTTGATAAATGCCCACCAATATGTTCATGAAAGCAAGAAAAACCCTTACAAAAGCAATGAGTGGACCAGTGACACACTACAGACTATCCTAGAATTCTGATTTAAATAAAAATTTGGCCTTTGATGATGCCCTACAACCATATGCTTTTCCAGCCCTGGAAGCACCAGATGGTTCAGGTCACAATCCATGGTTGACAAATGTCTTGCTAAGAACTGTGGACATTTTACATGAGTGACCACGTTAGATCTGTACCATCTGCACGAAGTCTTGTAACTGATAACGAACAAGACCAATAAAATAACTCCTGGTTTACACATTTAATGACATTTTGTAGACGGAAATGTATAACAATTTACAAGCGCACACATTTAATATTTATCAGTGCAAATAACTAATTTCAAGCTTCAGGGGTTATCTGTAATGTGTAAGTCTCCAAAATGTATTGGGGTTCTTTGTAAGAGTTAAAAAAAAACAGAGTACAAATTCATGCCCCTTTCTTACAATGGGCACTAACGATCTTCATGAGTTGACGGGCTTTAAAACCCACTATGAGAAAACCCTAAGATGAAACATCTTGATTTCTGTACTAAAATCACTACCCCATGTGCTCATTGCAAGGTCTTACAGTGTGGTTATACACAAAATAATCTCCATTGATGTGGCTGTGAGTATAGTGTTAATATAAACCCAATAGTCCAGGCACACATTCATTTGTGAGCCTCATGCAACCGCACAAAACACAGCATGCCTAGCAGCAGAAACCAGCCCCCCACAGAGACTCTCGATTAGCCTCTCTCAAGCAGTAAACTGCATTACCGCAAATACCTACAGCTGCAGCAATTTCGAGCTAATACATTATAACAATTTTTTTTCAACGACCAGCACTGGAAGAGGTGAT
>JAZEWT010000004.1:9877838-9893877 GCA_036362905.1 Mordacia mordax
CCGAGAGAGCAGCTTTTCGAAGCAATCATCATGCATCGAGCCGTGAAAACCTACATCATTGACTGGGAATTCTTAAAACGTAAACAAAAGGTACACCATTTCATTAATAATTTCAACAATTAACGTTATTTGTTGCTGATTTGCCGTTCTTATATCGTTGTTGTTGACATGCCGTTCTCTCTGCAGCTCTGTGCAGCGATTTGTGACCCTCGGGTGAAAAGCGCTTTAGAAATGTAATTATTATTATCAATACCAATTTAATTCTGCACAGGGTTGCGGGAGGCGGAGCCTATCCTGGCCGAGAGAAGGCACAAGGCAGAGAAATACGCAGGATGTGATGCCAGTACATCGCAAGGCACTTTTTGGGACAATTTACTCAGCAAGCCAATTAACCGAGGCAGCAGTGTGTCTTTGGATGGTGGGGAGAAACTGGAGTACTCAGCGAAAATCCACACAGGCACAGGGAAAGAACACGTAAACTCCACACAGAAAGGTACCCGAGCTGGGAATCGAAGCCGGGATCTTTCTGTGAGGCAATAGCGCTACTCACTGCATCATCGTACCACCCAAGTACACAAATGTAACATCTATTTAAACAATGGGATCTCAAACTAATCCTTTACTGGTGTTGCTAAAATATCAAATATCTGTTCTAAAAATCTGATCTTTGCAGGCTCATCACATAATTTTCTCATGCCTGGATACAGGACTGAGAATCCTGGTGTTTGAGGAACACAGTGCTCATCTCTTTCTGATATGATTTCAGAATCCTGGGCTTAAATATTTACATTCCCACCCCCTCCGCCCTACAAATTTGGAGCCGTAGGGCTGGTCAAATCCATCTAAAAAAGAAACTCACATAAACAAAAATCTGTGTGGGAACATTCAGAATCCATTCACAAAATATTTGCTAGCTGCAAATAAACACAATGCCTAAAATCAATTCCAGATAGTATTAGCCATTTAATGGTTCAATAGCTTCTTCAGGAATCAAATCGACAATCCATTTGAACGGATTTTAATGCAGTCTTTCAATCACAATGTCCTACAATTCTCAGAATTCTGTGAGTCTGGTGATATGAACACTTACAGCACCTTTAAGAAGTGCATATTGCAAAGATGTACACTCGAGCCTCGTGCATTGGCGGCACAAAATCCGACCAAGTACAGCAAGCAAGTTGTAACAAAGGACACTTTAAAGTATTACAAATAGTTACACTGGTAAAGTAGGCAAGGGTAACTTAAAGTCAATATAACTTCGTAAAGATCGCCAGATACATTTAAAACGTGTACAATTCGTTTAAAATTCGTCGAACCTCGTGAATATTACGCTCATACTGAAAAGCCAAACGACTCACAGCCAAACAGAGGCCTGGTGGTGATACGAAATAGCAAAAACTATACACCACCGGCAATGAAAACGACAACAATCCTTCACTACCACCACCAGCCAGTGATCTTTAATGCTACTGCGAGATGAAATTGGTCAATCAGCGCAGTAAGAACGAGCTTGTCACGAGCATGGTTTCCAAATTGGCCTTATGAGGATGCCTCAAAAATACAAGACCAGAAGCATATTGATATTTGGTTGGACAGAATAATATCAGATGGCTAAAAATGAACTTACATCTACAATTAGACTAGAGCATGTCTAATAATAATAATAATAATTGCTTTTTATATGGTGTCATCCAAGAAAATTGCATTTCAAAATGCTTAAACGTTTAACCCACCACACAAACATACTAAAATAAAATTAACATTATTTTTGTTTTACAAGAACACCATGAATAAACGAAATGGAGCCAAGCGCACGGAGGCGAACAATGCATTGACCAGGTGGGACATCAATCGCACAACTGTTGACGCACATCCCAAATACAGTGGACACTGTAAAAGGTAATTCAATTGTCCAAGTCGACAGATAAAAACAACAACGTATTAACTGAGCATGCATTTTGCTCAGCAAAATATCTGAAAGCAGGTGGATCACCTGACAAACAACGACATTAATTGCAAAACTTTGAGCGATCAACGCCGACAGATGTAGAGCTGAGAGCCAGATTGACGCCCGTTTCTCAGATGCTTCGTTAGTTGCGCGCGTTGAGCGTCACATTAAACTGGAGACTGGGATTTGGTCAAGAGCTAGGTGACCCACAGACCCAGTTAAGACTGCCGTTCCCTCCGAGGCCGCCTTTCTCCACCATTCAACTGTAGGAATGGCTGTGAAAAATACAGTTTTTACGGTAAAGACAAACAACGAAATACAGAGTACTGCTTGATGCTGGAATCGCTACCGTTAAAGAGACCTCTGTGATTTATGCTCTTGGGAAATCATTTGCATGTATCGACAAAATGTAAAACCTTATTACCCATCGTCTGTTATTGCAGTGCTGGTTATGAGATAATAAACCTTAAAATCATAACAATCACGCTGGCCTCCTCTCTTATGGGAACACCAGAGGGAATATGCATTTATAATTAAAAATGTCAGTCATCAGCCTGGTTACGCGATAAAAATATATAAAAACTCCAAGCCTCCATCACAGGAGGCTTAATGGAATCTTAGTTCACGTGATGGCCAGCGATTTGCGAAGGCATTATATTCTTTAGCGCTGCACACAGGTTTAACACACGAAAGACGTTTTTCACAAGCAGTGCTTCGCTCGTGAATTACATTAAAAACCCATGACATTCGAATATAGTGGAGCTTAATCAAATTAAAAACCTGGAACTCTTCCCCGTGTCAGCATTGTCTCTGAGAAGGGAAGCTAGGTGCGGCGATGAGACGGCCATGGAATGTCAACGCGGGCAGTGTAATAGTCATATTCGCCAAGTCATATAAACGCCTTTTGGAGCAGCTGTTAACGTTCAACGCCGTTTGTCTGCCCACAGGCCCTGCGACAGCTGCTGGTGGCAGTCACGGGGACAATATTTCAGAACACATTAGCGCAATGGCTAGTGGCATTGTCTTCACAAACCGCATTACATATATTTTGATCTCTTGAAAAATTACATAACACAAGTTATACAACTTTTATACAGTTTGTGTAAAAATGTAGAGGTGCTGAAATATGTACAACTGTATATGTATATTTGGCAGTGTGACGGTCCAACTTTTGAAAAAATTGTTACTTTACATATCCCGGGAATGTGAACACAAAGCTATCGAAGGCTTGGTAACCAGCTTGACAACCGTGAATTTGCTCTCTGCTCGCGACTCTCAACACAAAGCTTAGTGCACCGCACCAAAATTCACCGCAAAACACAGCTGCAGGCGCAAAGAAATGTGATTTACATGCCTTCTAAGCTGGCTGCCATTGCCCTGTGAGTGGCTGTTTGCGTTTATCCCAGAATGTGATGGACAAACTGCGAGCCTTTGCCATCCCGAGTAAACATTTAAATATGAGCCTAATCTACGAATTATGTTCACGACCAAATATGGCCTGGAAACACACAGTAAAACACATCTTGTTTATGTTCCTCCCCATCTTTTCATGGCCACACACTATGAAAAAGTACAAAGACCCACGAAACAAACAACAGAAAAAAATCTAAGTGATTTGCCAATGAAACAAAATGAGGCAGCTCTTATGTGTAATTTACATATCCGAGCCAATGATAGAAAATCCACATCCTTACAACACGGTGGTTCAAACCAAATAAATGATAATTGCCACAAAATGGTACTCGTTTTTATCAACCTCAGAGCAGAATTCATCCATGGCTGAAACTTGATCTCACAAACTTCTGACACTAACCACAGTGCCAATTAAATGGATCAACACATAACATTAACCGGACGTAAGCGTGCATTTTTTGGGATGCAGGTGACGACAATCCGTGCACGATTCCTGGACCAGTGGAGGTGCCAGCTCCACGTGCTGCACCAAATAGCTCGTGGCGGGGCGGTGCGGCCCGCGAGGGCCGGGTGTCGTCGCGTGCGCTCACCTGCAGAAAGCTGGACGTCTGCGGATTCCACTTCTCCTCGGGACGGCCGTGCCACGTGTTCAAAATGCTCAGGCAAACCTGCATGGGACGACGGGTGCCGGCAGGGAACATGAGCCTGACACATGAGCGTCGATAACGGCGTCCATGCACCAGCAAACAAGGAAACTGCTTTCATGCAGCAGTGATCATTCCGTACTAATTAAGTTGGGGCGCTTTTGGTGGAGAGTGCGACAGAGCGGGCGAAGATTCAGCAAACGATAATGATCCCAGCACTGTACAACTTCTAATTAACACCCCCTGACCAGCAGATGATAAATGCGGTATCGCCGTGTGCAGAGATCTCAGAGGCCAACAATAGTGCAGCTTCAGCTGCATCTAGTGGATCCTGCTCATTAGAGCAGACATTTCTCTAGTCCAGTGGCAAGATTTGTACTAATTGCCACACACCGCAGCAGAAAACAAAATGTTTCACCTATTTGAAATGTTTAATGCCAAAGCCGAAAGTAAATCACCATATGTTCCCGTCGGGACCAAAAGAGGTACCTCTGAAAGATAATGAAGGCAGCGAAAGTGACAGAAAAACCTTCCCAAAGGCTCTGCTGGACAAGCCTGTCACGGCGCAAGAGCGTTAACACAAGCAAGCCACTGACCCAGAAATCTACTGATATATTTTTTTGCCTGCAGCAACCTCAAAACTCTTTCTTTTCTCTTTAATGCACCAAACACATATAAACATACCGCTAACAACACACAACTGTGAGCGCCGCTGTTATAGCCAAAACAATCACAACATGTTTTTCAAAACGTTGACCAGGTCACAGGGTGAGAAGAACTGCGTGCATTTCTACATAAACAGTGAGATGGGGGGGGGCGAGCAGGCGGATGGGGGGGGGTTGCAGGCTTGCCTTGCCGTCGTTGTAAAGGTTGGGATTGAATCGCACGCTGTTCCGCCCCGTTGTTTCGAGGTTCACGAGCGGCGGGGAGTTGGGATAATCTTGCGGGAAGTAGACATCAAACTCAAAACAGCCATTAGCGTACGGGGTATCAGCGGGGCCCGTGATTAGAACCTGCATCAGACGCAAAGCCAAAAAAAAAACCGATAAGCAACCCATTCAGAGTGCTGCTATACGTGCAGTTTACTTTTGCAAATAACACACAGACTGCTGTGAGCCCCTAGTGGAACAACGTAATTTGCATGCCAAATGTCCAGAAATGAGCACATTATACGTATAAAACATCCCCATACTTACTCGAGCGCGGATCTGTTTAAACAGCTACAAAACTAACAGCAGGAGCTTTATAATTAAGTGCGTGAATTATTCTTGCCGAAAAATATCAAACAGTGTAGCTCTGCTTCTGACATATTCGTCCGTAATAGATTCATACGACATGGAAACAGAGCCAAAACGCTACGACAATTACAAACGATTTCTGTGTCTGTTAAGATTTCACTGTTCATAAAACAATGGTGCACAGGTTTAATCATTGGACACATTTTTATCATCTTCATTAGGAAATAAAATTAAAACCTTTAAAAATAAGTATAACAATTATACATTAGATTTAAAAATTGTGGTGCTGCTTCAAGTAAAAAAAGCGTATTACACGAGACACTGTGTGTTTGTAATTATTTTACAGTATATAATAGCTTAATCGTCAAATAGACATTCAGTACAGGAAGAAACTCTCAAATTCCACCTTAGTTTAAAACAGTACAACTTATTGAAGACTATGCCATTGACTTCCTCACCAAATTTCAACTGCATTTCAACCGCTTTTCAAATGCCTCCCCCGTTAAACCCAAGCTCTGGTGCCACTAACTGTGTGGGTTGCTCATTATGTGCAATATGATTATGGTGAAACTATCTTTCGCGGCCACTTGGACAGCACAATGGCCTTGACACCAACTTCGCAATGTCAACGACACTGTGCCGTGAAGAGCATCGTCGCTGGAGTGCTGGCATCCAACAGCAGGATAAAAAGGGCATCAGGATTAACGTCATCTGCCCATGAAAGGACTACGGTAACTATGCCTGCCACATGGCAGACAGCTGGCGTGAGATTTCAAAATGTAAAGTCCCAGACAACAGAATGACAGTGTCAAACATTTGGAACTTTTTTGAAGTCACCCTACCCTCCCATTGTGCCAATGGAAAGATTACATAATATATATCCTTTTCATTATGGATGCAGAAACACACCCACGAGCTAGACACAGCATAGATGAGATACCCAGAGTAAAATGACACTAACATTGATGCCTTAAGACTCGCAGACGAAATTTACCTCCAAAGCATAAGTATAGACAATTGTGAAGAGGCATTGCATTATACTGAATAAATTATATATAGCTGTGTTGCAAAAATCATGGCTACATATAAAGGGTATTTGAAATTAGGAACACCAATACATGCAGTCATTTAACAATGCAGTACACTTGAAAGAAATGAATACATCATTGAAAGGCATGTGGCCGAGAAACTGATATCTGTATTATTGAATGAGAGAAATCTAAATAAATTAGATAACCACTCAAAAATAATTGTGTTATCGAATGAGTCATTTGTACGTTTCAAACATCAATTGTGATCAAGAAAAGTCTCAGGAATTGCAATGTGTGGATTTGCACACACATTGGTCACAATTATTCAAACGGAGCGTAATTACACTACACAGGATCACACACGCTGTGTAATACAACAGCATCAGAGCAGTTCAATTGAACGTCAAATAATGGCTATACCATTAAACAGGTATAAAGCTCATTTTCCCAAGCCCACATCCATTTTCTAAAGCCACAGTTTATTAACTAGCCTTACTGACACCGCAATCTGGTTTTATAGGGCAGCTATAGACACGTTCTATATGACACAAACTTGTTCACGATGCGCAGACCTTCTTCAGTCCTTGGATTCGGAGAGGTTTACGTTTATAGTGGGGACGCACTTATGGCTGTCGAAGGTAAAGCACTAATAAAGGCAGCCAGAGGCCAAATAATATATAGTATCGTAAACAATAACAGCAATCTCACCAAGCCCAGGCAAAATCAGAAATGTTGATTATATATTAGCCACATCTGGGTCCTAGAGATTTGGTTTATTGGAAAGGAGAAATATGCTCATCATATCGTGTCATGGACTCATGGCCTAGAGCAGAATCACTCGCGAGTCCCATTCAAAATCACATTATTGAGAGTTTAAAATGTTGCCGCGCTAAATGTTGTATTTCACTTATTTATCTTCAAACGCTGGTGATCGGACTTATTTTTTTTTTACAATGGCTGAAGCCCAAGTTGAGTGCCGAGCTGCAACTGCCAGTGCCCAAACAAAGGGCAAATTGAGCAACGAATACCGCATGCTGGCTGCTATAGCCAAGCCCTCACCTTTGGGAGACAACTATCAAAAATAATCACAATTTTAATGAAATGCTGCATTTATGCCTAACGCATATATGGTATCCACTGCACATGTAAACAGTTAATTTGTACAAGTATGTATTTACCAGCAAAAATGTTTCATCTTTTAGTGGTAGGCAGTAGTATGGCTGTAGCTTTAACGAGAATGCCATATACGTCAAGTGAAAACATTAGCGAGAAGCTCTATGTAAAATTATAAACCAGGTGCAGACCCCTGCAGTCAACCTCGTCGAAATACCGCGCGCATCAACCAGACACCGCGAGCCTCGCTGAAACACCACGAGCCTCGCTGGAACACCGCGAGATTAACCCAAACACCGCAAGCTTCGGTCAAACACCGCAAGCTTCGCCCAAACACCGCGAGTCTCACCCAAACACCGCGAGTCTCGCCCAAACACAGTGAGTCTCGCCCAAACACCGTGAGTCTCGCCCAAACACCGTGAGTCTCGCCCAAACACCGTGAGTTTCGCCCAAACACCCGTGAGTCTCGCCCAAACACCGTAAGTCTCACCCAAACACCGTGAGTCTCGCCCAAACACCCGTGAGTCTCACCCAAACACCCGTGAGTCCCCCCAAACACCGTGAGTCTCGCCCAAACACCGCGAGTCTCGCCCAAACACCGTGAGTCTCACCCAAATACTGTGAGTCTCACCCAAGCACCGCGAGCTTCGGCCAAACACCGTCTCACCCAAACACCGTGAGTCTCGCCCAAACACCGTGAGTGTCGCCCAAACACCATTAGTCTCGCCCAAACACCGTGAGTCTCGCCCAAACACCGTGAGTCTCGCCCAAACACCGTGAGTCTCACCCAAACACCGCGAGCTTCGGCCAAACACCGTCTCACCCAAACACCGTGAGCCTCACCCAAACACCGCGAGTCTCACCCAAACACAGTGAGTCTCGCCCAAACACCGTAAGTCTCGCCCAAACACCGTTAGTCTCGCCCAAACACCGTGAGTCTCACCCAAACACCGTGAGTCTCACCCAAACACCGCGAGCTTCGGTCAAACACCGTCTCACCCAAACACCGCGAGTCTCACCCAAACACCGCGAGTCTCACCCAAACACTGTCTCACCCAAACACTGCAAGCCTAGCCCAAACATCGTGAGCCTCACCCAAACACCACGGGCCACCGTATTGTTAATATCAAGACCCCAATATTGTTGTGTAAATATAATGATTTGTATAACATCGATAATGCTGTTCCTTGTTAATCCAGGAATGACTGAGTCTCATGACTCAAGGGTCTTACTGAGGATGTTTGTCCGATTGCCGGAGCAACTTTTTTTTTCACGTGAGAGGAAACTGGAGAGGACACAGGAATGGATTACGCCTAAACATCACGCACAAACAGGTACGTAACCTACTTGCTGCGCTGCCACCTATTGACCATCTCATAACCTTACTGGCTGGAACTCTCCCTGAACGATCACTACATGACTTACCACCTCTTAAAACGAACGTTACCGTATTCTCCGGACTATATGATGCCGCCAACAAAAGTGAGACGCTATGGGTACTTTTTTTGCCAGTATACATATATAAGATTACAACAGGTTTTACCGTATCTGGCGATTATGCAGGTGTTAAAATCCCAAACACCAAAATAGACACATTTTACAATGTGTCCAATTTGCAAAAGCCACACATACTAGTGGCAAAGTATGCAAACAGGCAGCTTTGATAACCTATGCATTGTCCTTCAACTGACCGACCTTCACCTGGCAGTGGCTTTCTTTTGAGCCTATTTGCCGGTGTCAGTCGCTGCCAAAAGGCAGTCAGCGCAGGACAATGCAGTATCAATGCTTTATAGCTTAGGTGGGGCTGTTAACGCTATGGGTACTTTTTTTGCCAGTATACATATATAAGATTACAACAGGTTTTACCGTATCTGACAATTATGCAGATGTTAAGATCTTAACACCTGCATAATCGCCAGATACTTGCACCTGCATAATCGCCAGATACGGTAAAACCTGTTGTAATCTTATAAAAGTGAGACGGACCCCAAACTTGTGCTGGGTGTCAATACAACAAAGTCAAAGAAATCTGGTCACACGTACACCTCCAAGGCTGTATAATGAATCGTCAACTATTATTTTACAAAATAGAAAAAAAGGTGGGGGAGGGGGATGGTTTAGAAAGGCATAATATTTTGGAGAGTACAGTGCTCTATCAATGACCGCCGATTGAAGAGGTACAGGTGCACGCTTGCGGGGCGAAGCGCAGAGGCTCCCGGCGACGCACCTTCATGATGTCCAGGCGCTCCTCGTCGCAGCGCACAAACACGCTGGAGCACGCGGAGAGCGGCAGCGAGGTGGACAGGGTGACGGCTTCCTGCGCCAAGCGGCGGGCGCGCGCCGCCCCGTTGGTGTCGCTGGCGCTCTTCACCTGCGACATGTAGTGGTGGCTCACCTTGAAGACCAGCTTGCCGTCCTCATCCTCCGACACGAGCTCAAACGTGTCTGCGACGTAAACGTCAACGTGCGTCACGCGCGGCAAGCAAAACGATGATGGGCGACGCCAAGGGAAATTGAGGACACGCAGCGTTACGTTGGGCGAATTATATTAAACAGACGTACAGAGTGTATTAATACGTTAATTAATTTCGTTTAGTTACATACCACACTTATCAGGTGGTAACAAAGCTTGTAAATCGTTTTTAATATTGTGGCTAGTTAACGCAGTTATGAGCTCACATCGATTCAATAGATTGTTTTTTTTATTAAAAAAGCAAAAACACCAAAGCCTGAGAGCCTTAGTAATCTTTTGCGTGATTTAAAAACTTGTGCAGAATATGCTGCTTTGAGTTTGTAAGCTAGCGTTTTAATTAATGAAAATTATTGCACGCGCAAAAATATTACCACACTCCCAAAATTATTAATTTACATATTTTACCCTGCTATAATTTAACGGACCGTAAAGTTACTTGGCCCAAAGCTTATTTTTAGACTTTACTCGACATTAACACATTATATTTCAAAAGCTGTTAAACTGACAGCAGCGTGGACCTCGCCAAACCGAAAACTAATAACGTCTTTCCAAAACGGTTATCTAGGTAGCCGTGTCGAGCGCTCCCCCCCTCTCCGTCGCGATGTTTCGTCCCCCCCCCCCCACATTGGCGGCGACCTCAGGTGTCAAGTACACCTGAGCATGACCAGTACGCCGACATCAGTACAAATTAGAACATGATCGAAGAGTCAACGTGGCATATGTTGGTAATAATAATATGAGAAACAGTACAGCTTTCGCCTTAATGAGTTACATTGCTATCGACCGAGACGTTTTCTCCACGATAAAAAAAATTAACTTAAGATATATAGCACTTGAAGGCAACCTTCCATTAAAGGCGCACGCATCACATGTTGATACAGAACTTTCTGACTCGTGCCATGACTTTAACGGCCTGCAGAGAAATACGAGGGCGAGGAAATCGATGAACAATTTTTCGGCATCTAAAGGGAAAGGGCATGAGCTCGCCAGGGTCCCAATAAAATGCACGACACGATGGGAAGCCTAAACCCCTCCACAAAAATAATAAAACAGACAAGACACAAATTACATGGTTACATAATATGCATGGTGCACACTGATATATAATGAAGAAAAACTACCAATAACTCAAATGATTTCGCTTAGTGAATGCAGCGACAAATTTCACCTAGAAGTTAAAATGCTCAAAATTGTGCCACGTGAAACTATACAGAAGAACCCCAGTCCTCATCTTTTTTGAGTTGCTCGCTGCTCATGCTCACAGCGCATTGCTTAAGAGTCACAGCATGTGCCACTGATGGATGAATGTGCATTAATTCACAGGAAAAAACTGGAACATTATACACATAATGCAATTAACTAGTCATGCACTGAGGCAGTAATATTTTTCATTTAAATAATGATTAATCAATAACTGTAATAGATTATACATATTACATACATGCTGCATATTGCTACTGTTTAACATATATACCGAGGCACAGCAATGTTCTTCAGCTATAACGTGGCGGCTTCTGTAATGTGGTGCCACAGAAAAAAGCCGCTCGTTAGCCAAAACGGTTATTTCACGGTCCCATCAAAAGTCAATCACCTCAATTGCTGCACTGTGAATCAATACAAGGGCGGGCCAACAATCAAGTCTCATGACACAGCTACCGAACCGTAGTCCTGTGAGCGTCCAGTTCGATTGGCCCGAGCCATCGCGGGGCCTACAGGTTGAGGCAGTGATGTCAAGGTTACTGCACATAAATGTATCCACTCCCTATCATTGCTGCTGGGACAGTGGAAAAGGGACTGGTGATTGTGTTTTGTGCGGGACACCTTGGGTCGTGCAATGAATGTCTCAAGCTCTCCGTTACTGTGTGGGTTTGAAAGGGCCCACCCTCATGCCAAATTTTGGGCGAGGAAGGTTTACAATGGTGGAATATACTGTGCTTTCAGGAAAAAAAGATGAATGCCACGGAAATAATTCCTCCCAAAGGTCACACAATCCAAGCGAAAAATCTCGTGGACACATTAACATGCGATACATTTCAAACACTTGCAAAGTAATAATCAACAAGGAAAACATATTTAATGTGCCAGATTACAAATAAAAGTTCCAAGAAAACTTCCAAACCATTCAGCAGAACTAGCACACTGTTAACTGGGCATTTCTCAACTGTAGAGCATTAAAGCATAGCACTGCTTAGCCTCTGAATAACAACACAGAAGAATGTCTATCGTGGGTGACTGGTGCCATGTAAATGAAGGCTACAAGAAGAATGGGCTTTAAATGGGACCCAAAATTACTCACCAAACTGTAAGTCCTTCATAATGGAAACATATCTTTCCTCCATGGATTTTCCTGCAGTGGACATCCTGGGTCTTGAAAAAATACTCCTGTTTTCAATATCTTGTTTGTCTAAAAATTACAGAGGGTAAAAAAATAAGTAAAAGATTTAGACAGGTGTCTCGTCAATCAAGTACCATAAGCATAACAGTAAAGTATAAATATGTATTAAACTGAAACAAATATTCAAAAGACACGGACATTCGATTTTGTTCAAAGAAGTCACACTCGGAATTGATGGCCTCACACCACATTGCACTTTTCAAAATCTCAGCTTGAAAGGTAGCAAGCAAAGGGTAAAAAGGGACATTGCGCAGAGGCAGCACTTTGATATAAGTAGAGATATGAAGAAATGAAAATCGAAGCTGCATAGCGACACTGTTTGCCCTAGCAAGGACAGTCATCAAGCAACCCAAGATAAGGGAAGCTGAAACACAATTCGTGATGTGGCAGCCATAACCATTGTGCGACTATCGCAAAGGCAGCAGAAAGCACAGTTCTTAGCACAAAGCGGTGCAAACAGAACTTGTGAGAACGTGTCTCTTGCTCGTGTGAAGAAGCAATCGGCTCCGTGACTAGAACTTGCAAACATTCGAGAAGGGCTACCTTGTCTTGGCAACAATGACACAGGCTATGTCACACACCTTCTTGTAAGATTTACTGAGTATTGCATGCAATGTACTTGCACTGCATTCAATGACCAATGTAGAAAGCCATGAAGCATTTATACGAGCCTAAAGTTGCTGTCCATTCTCTTTGAACTACAAACATTTGAACTAAATTTGCTTACATCGCTCATTAAACCTCAGAATTACTGAAATGTATTTGTGTACAATGAACGATGAAGTTAAAAGGAGCAAAATGGAAGAGTGATACTTTTTCTTGAATAGTGTAGCTTCTGCAGTGATTATTATAATTAATTTGTTCATTAAAACATGCAATATTCATTGTGCAAAGGACATCGCTGACATTATATCTGTAAAGCAGTACATCACACATTAGATACACATACAAAAAATCATTACCACTTACAGAAATGAGAAAACAATTGTTTTTTTATAACTAGAGAACGATGAGTTAGATGCAAGTTGCCAACAAACATCTGCAAACAAAGCAAGGGACAGCCATTGAAGACGGAAAAGGAAAATTAAGCCAAATGTTTAGACCATCGTAATGGCTTTAAGTGCAAATTGCTTAACAGAACATTAACTGTTTATTAGCCCTTATAAATGAGGCAATACACAAAAGCAGTGAAGACTCAATAGCCATAAACTCAATTGGAGCAATGCGGTATTCCCATGGGGAAAAAGAAGAGTT
The DNA here is from genome assembly GCA_036362905.1 of Mordacia mordax. Classification (NCBI taxonomy): domain Eukaryota; kingdom Metazoa; phylum Chordata; class Hyperoartia; order Petromyzontiformes; family Petromyzontidae; genus Mordacia; species Mordacia mordax. Next base: position 9,891,348 of record JAZEWT010000004.1, read on the forward strand.
ATCCAAGCCAACAGTAAATTTATTTTTAAAAATCAGAGCCAGAAGCTGGAATCTGTTCTAACAATACACTGCAGTGGAAGCCACGCAAGCACATCTTTCGCACATAAATGTAGCCTTGTTTTTAATTTTATTTTCTGGAATTGTGCGTGTGCTAAATTAACAATAATAAAGGAGTGCAGAATTATGTAGCGGTCATTCTAAGTGGTTGGGTGAAACTCCAGTTTGTGGGAAAGTGAAAAAGCATGAGTGAGCTTAAACGAGTCCAGCACGTTGGCACAAGTATTTACGTGCGATGGGGGCTGTTAATGGAACAAGGTAGCGAGCGCATATGGTTCGAAAAGCCACATGCAAGGGTATGAAAAAAAGTGGCTGTGTAACGGAGCAACGAGGTCATGTGCGTTAAACGTCAACATAAGTGGGCGCATGTGAAGCCCTGGTGGTGCAGCGGAGCAGCGCAGACCCTCGGTTTAATTGGACGTATGAGCAGGTGAGGAGGGGAAGGTGGGACGGTGTACCGAGTGTGGCCTGCTTGAGGCTGGTGGTTGCCTTGTGCACGATCTCCGCCGTCCTCTGGATGTCCGGCACCAGCAGGGTGAGGCCTTCTGCTTCGGATTCTGAATCCACTTTCCCATTGGTTTTGCCCCTTTCCTTCTTTGACCTGCAGATGTTTACATGTTACCAATGCAAACCGAGTTAACATTTGCAAATGAAGCGCGAAACACAAGCTTAATAGAAAATACACCGACCATCCATCCGCAGCTGGCGCGTGTTGTGACAAGTAGAGATAATAATTTCATAATAATTGCATTTATAGAGCGCTTTTCACCCGAAGGTCACAAAGCGCTGCACAGAGCTGAGAAAGAACGGCACGAAAGCAACAATGACAGAACGGACAATCGGCAACAATAACGTGTTTTTTGGGGATTTTTTTTCAAATCCGAGCTGTGGAGAGAACGCCATGTCAACAACAAAGTCAAACAGTAGCGAGATATCAACACAAGCGGGTCCTGAGCCAGAGGGTTCAAAATTAACCCAGTTTGTAAAGTAATCTGAATGGTCCTATTTCAGCAACAAACACGCATCAAAACTGAAAGTCATTGAAGCCTCCCTCCCTCTCATTCCCCCATTATACAGAATGCCTCTTACAAATGAGTCAATACCTTGCTCGATTTCCCAAGTGCAACCTAATGTACAGCACCAGCACGCAACGTACTAGTCCACCGTATTGGCTTCCCTTAACCCTTATCATTATTTTAAAAAATCATATGTTTAACGATGGTGTCTTTGAGAATTGCTTTCCAAAGCTGTTCTTTCAGGATAGCTGCGCCGAGCCCTCCCCTCTCTCTTCTTCGGAGACAGAGAAAGCCTCAGAATGCCTCCAAGGTGGGAGGCGAAACATTGCGAAGGAGAGAGAAGGAACACTCGACACGGATATCCCGCAAGAACAGCTATGAAGAGCAATTGTTATACATCGACAATATCACGTGTCTTACAAACCATAGTGCTGTAATAACAAAGAACACAAAACAACAGAATATTTTTAAAACAAGAGTAGCCAAAATAAATTAGGACAATCATTCTAACACAAATGGTAATTATCACTGTTACCCAGAAATTGCTTTTGATGTCTCATCACAAACAAACAATCCATTTCTCTTGTACGGTAGAGCAATGTTTCGTGCTACAAAATGGCACGTGAAAGGTCGCTTACAAGGAATTTCAAAGATATCCAAAATACCCACGGCAATCCTTTAAGCGAGCTTTGGTCCGTATATTAGATGAGAACGTTTTACACTCAACTGCGCATCAAAGTAACGTTCATCAAATAACTCCAAACCTGATATTTTATTCCTCGAAGCAAGAATTTATCCAATGTATCTGTAGAACCAAAGTTTAAGTGATGGGTCTTTGTTTTAATTGCATTGACGGACGTCCAGAATGAGTCCGTCAACTCGCTACCTTTGAGAACCCGGTTTTATCACCGGCGGCTGCTGGGATTAGATCCAAGGATCTCAGCGGTGCCAGCTCAGGGCTGTAACCAAGCAGCCGTGCGGCCACATTCAAGATGGGGTTTTTTTTTTTAATAACACAGGGATCTTGTTCCTCAGTGCTGGCAAAATAACCATCACATATTAAGCCAGTCCGAAACCACGCAGTCATACCCTGTAACCCCCTTGACTGTTACCCAACATAATACACTCAGCCAGCGTGGGCGGACAGCTGATGTGACCCTGAAAAGCTGTGGGCTGTAGTAATAAACACCACATTTTTATTAAAACAGTGTGCATACCAGGTAAATTAAGGCTTTTGAAATTTGTATTGTAGACAGTGGTGAGAAAAAGTTTGGGAACCATTTCGCATTTTTGGCATTTCTGCATTAATCTGACCTAAAATGTCATCCGATCTTCATCTAAGTGCTAAGGGAACGTTTTATTTATTTCCTATTTACTTCTTAACCAAAAATATCTAACATTTATTTTCTTTATCAGGAAAAAAATATGTCAAACTCTAGGTTAATCAGCTCAATCAA
>JAZEWT010000004.1:9901835-9930170 GCA_036362905.1 Mordacia mordax
AGTATCACCATGTAAATGTGTACTTCATTAACGCATCTCATCTCATTGTCAGAAACTGCTTAGTCCTGTACAGGGTCGCGGTGAGCCGGAGGCTATCCCGGCAGACACAGGGTGCAAGGCAGGGATATACCCACGATGGGACGCCAATCCATCACCGGGCACTGCAAGCAATTTAGTCTGCAAGCCAATTAACCTATGCAGCAACATGTTTTTTGAACAGTGAGAGGAAACCGCATTAACGTTTCACAAAATTGATTATCTGGTAGAACCGTTCAGTCGACTAACCTATTTGATTTTGTATATATACCTTTATATTACCACATCCAACAATTTATTGTAAACTAAAATACCAATTAATGGAAATTCAGAATTGCTTCCTGCTCCCTCTCTGACATAGATTGATGACATCACACCCCTATTTAAGGCAGAAGACTGGAGGACAAGTTGACAATTCTGGCAACTGCCTTATGATCCAAGATTCAATTGTAAATCTGAAAAGAGATGTCTAAACTTGCCAAATGAAGAGTAAAAGTTGATTGTGTGGGCAATTTTCAAAGTTCAGTAAGTGAAATAAAGTCGTGACTTAACACCACGATTATTGAACATTTTTAAAAACACAACATTATTATTACTCCTCTTTGAATCGTTCAACACCTGCACACGTTAACATTATTGACATAACTGTTGGTTGCTTTCAAAAGCCGTTCCTTCCGGAGAGCCACTTCGATCACTCCTCCTCTCTCCTTCGCGACATTTTTCCTCCCACGTGGGAGGCATCCTCGGGTGTCCAACGTGGGAGACGAAATGTCATGAAGGGGAGAGGAGGAGCGATCAACGCGGCTATCCTGAAGGAGCAGCTTTTGGGAGCAATCATGCATCGAGCCGTGAAAACCTACATCAGCACGTAATTTTTTAATTGTATTTGTTTAAAATCTGCTATAATCACCTAAATAATCAAAATAACTGTCGTTACTATGCAGTACAGGCCAAACCCAATTTACTATTTCACTTGCACGGGAACAAGCTTCCACATAGCTACAGGTACTTTTTGCCAGTGTACATATGTAACGAGTAGAAAAGGGTTTTTACCATTTCTGGCAATTATACGGGTGTTAAGATCTTAAAACACCAAAACAGACACCTTTCACAAAGTGTCTGGTTTGCAAAAGCCGCACATACTTGTGGCGAAATATGCAAACAGTTATCAAAGCTTCCTGTTTAACACCCGTATAATTGCCAGAAATGGCAAACACCTTTTCTACCCGATACATAAGCTTCCACATGTTAACGTTCATCTCAATGAGTTCCCGAAATCAGCATTAAGCACCACTGCTGGGGCAGGTTCAGGCGTGCCAATCTATTACTGTACTCAGTAGAGGACACTTTCAGCAAACGCCATTTGTAAAACGGTTTGTTTCAGAAAATCTGTCCACTCCATTTTACGACTGATCTGTTAAACGTGTAATAATGCCTACTGCAAGGGTGATTAATAAATCGAATATGTAAAGACAAAATTAATGATGCCTCCAATGTGGGAGGCAAAACATCAAGCACGGGAGAGAGCTGGAATACTCCTCACGGCAATTCCCAGAAGAACAGATATGGAGAGCAATTTTCAAAGAGAATAATTTTTTTCGTTCAAGAAAACCATAAATCTTGCAACAATGAAAGCATTGACCTCTACACAATGAAATCACTGACCTGTACAACAGGTAAGACAATAATTCACTCTTGTAATGTCACTTACAACTAAATGGCTTGGTGTCCTGGTCATAAAATGCTGATTTGGTAGAACGTAATTTCATCTTCCGCAGTTGCAAACATGGCTGTAAATAAGCAAATGCGCTGACGAATGTGGATGCCATCGAGACATGAGATCCAGGCTGACAACCGCAAATAGACGTATATAAATATCCAGCCTTCACTAATCCCGGGATTCAAAACAAGTGCTGTGAAACATGTTATCCATAATGATAACAAGCAATTTACGACACCTGGTCGCTATGACTTATAATTCACAGCTGACTCAATTTCACTAAACTGAGAGCATTTAATTGGTCGTAGGCGTTGGATAAAAAATAAAATAAAACAAAGACCAGAGCATAAGGTCTTAGTTTACACTTTGAAACAAATGAGCACCACAAAATGGCGGCGAGTAGTTCTACATGTCTCTGGCACAGACTCCCCTCAACCTCACCTACCCCACCCTTCCGCAACGGACTCTCTTCTTGCAACATTTTTCTCATGTCATCTCCTGGTGTGAATTTTCATCTATTAGCATTCACATGAACTTTGCTCGTTTCCTAACTTTTTTATCTGTACAATTGGTTGTCGGGCTGCATTAGCGGCCTCCGATAATAAGGAGTGGCTGTCTCGAAAATGCAAGAGGGAGGCGGGGAGATGAAGAGTAAAACAAAAATCAATGTGTACTACAGAGCTGACCAGATTATCTAACAGACTACTCTTTCACATTCGTTGCAGCACAGTGAGGCTCGCCATACCCTGAGAATGGAAGGAACATAGCATGTCCAAGGTGTAATGTGTGCAATTTAAAAAAAAAATGCACGCAACAGCTCTAGAACACCTGTACGACTCGATAAAAGGGAAATTAGCATATGTCAATACACTTGGGGACTCTTTCCAGAAGCTTACCACTTTCACCACATTAACAGAATAGAAATGTTCTTTCCCTCAGTTGGGCCTGTTCCCCGGGCAGGTGTTTTGGGCATAAACCTGCTTGAACATGTGATTTTCAAGCTCCATGACAAAGGTAATATGCAGCTGCAATATTTCTGAATGCCATGATAGTTCTTAACCCTTTAACTTTCTTCCTGCAATGGTTTTTAATGTGGTTGTATTTTCTTGTGTTTTCACATCCAAGTGTGATAATGGATTTACATTTTCTTAGGTTTTTCTGTAACTTCCCTGGTCAGAGTTGATAGATACAAATTAAAAAGTAATTCTGACATCGCTGCTGCCAGGCAAAATGATCCCAAGCGCCAACCACTCCAGTGCCAATAAGCATTAATAGCAATACGACCGCTATTGTGTGATAAGTTTGTGAGATACAAAGATCCTGCTACACATACACCACACACTATCTCTGCATGCTGCAGTCAGCAAAACTTCTGCGAATTTTGTTACTAGCCAAGCTCTTTTTCAATTCTCTATTCGACTGTGGAAAATTAATTTAAATGTCAAGGGATGTCACCTGAGCCTGTGGTTAAAATGATTGCCAATCACCAGCTGTGTGGGGAATGTGGGCCAGGTCCCTGTGGTCTAGAAACACATGGCCCTTTAACGCACCAAAGCATCAGGATATAAAACTCTTGTACTTTGGTAAAAAGGTGTTCCTCTAGTCCGTGCCACTACACACTGGTCCAAATTTACTCTTAATACCTATCAAAGCTTTTCAGGTGGCAGGATATGTTATGGACAGAATTTTGGGGGTTTACAGCATAGAACCTTAACTATTGGAAGGATCGGATATGCATTGGCATATTCCGGTAGCCATATTGGGACCTTAGGGGCCCAGTGACTCAATTTCCAAGTGCTCCTTCTTGAAAAAGACATTCAGTTTTCTTGGACCTAGAAATGCTCTTAAGCCCACTAAGATTTTTCTAACCATTACAATTTTGGAGTAAAATGCCAGTCCATGTTAGTGGATAGTCACACATTGCATAACGTGGACGTTTATAATACACGAAGCTTCTTGGGCTAGTGCCTGTGCAAACACTGGATCCTGCAGTGTAGACAAAGGTAGGGATGCACCGAGGTACAGAAGCTCCTGGAAGTCTTGCACTGATGCTCTGGAACTGCTCAAACCCATGTGTCTGCGGTCATGTATGTCCACGCCTGTGTAAAGTCAGCTAAATTGAATATAAATGCAAATATTATTATTGTAAACAGCATCCGACGTACATGTGACTCGGTGAGGTTCGGCCACTTTTCTTAGCACCATCAGTCCTGCTGTCACGTCAGTGTTGTGGCTATTTGGGGTTGTCCTTCCCCTTGCATCTCACAAAGTGAGCCTTGTAGGCCAGCTTGGAAGTGGCCATCTTGCTGTAAAACCGAGACTGACATATGAAGGTCTAACACGAGACTGCTTTCTTAGCATTGTCCACCTTTGAGCAATTTCAGCAGATCCTTGATAAAGGAGGATATTACCCTCGAACCGCACAGAGTACAAGACTGCCCTTGAGATGGAAGTCGGCTTGGACCATTCCTGATAGATCACTCTTTTCCCCACTGTGGCAGCAGCTGCCGGGGAGGCAATGTCCAGCAGTCCCTTCCTGAGTCAACGGGAAACATGGCCGTGTCCACTTCCTCTTCTTGACAGCAAGCTGCCCTCGTGGCTTGGTTTCTTATCCCTGTATGGCTGTTTGGTGCACTGACAAGCACCTGCACCGCCAGCCTCCTGCCAATGCCATGTTACGATGGACATCACCTGGCGCGCTCAACTCTCGACGCCGATTGCTTGATATTTGCTGTAATTCATCTGACTTGTAGAAGGAAGAGTAAGGCTTACGGCTAGAGGGATGGGGAAGTGTCTGCAGCATGTTCTGTATCCCCAAGGGAAATGATAAATATTAAGAATAACATTGGAGCAGTGGGCGGGGGAAGGGGAAATTGGCTGTCATCCCAGAGCCTGTCATCCACGAGCGGAATTGCTGCATTTGCTATTTGAGTGCACGTTCCACTTGCTTCTGTGTGGTGGCACATGGTCACCTGGAAAGTAGCGGCCCTTTTGCAAGTGATCTCATGGCCACTCTAACCTCACTGGCCTTTACTCAACACGTGACATCTGCCACTCACAGATGCGACCATACTCTTGATTTGGTTTGCCTATGGGGCATATCGGTAACCAACGTGCCCGTCACTGATCCAAGTCTGTCTGATAACTCCGCTGTGTGGTTTCATCTTCAAGCACCGCCTCCAATTTCCATCACCAAGCGCCAAATCCAATTTCGAAACCTTAACGCCCTCACTCCAAACATACTCCAGCAATCAAGAGTTCTTCACTCTCTGCCTTGGCTCACTCTGCCTCTGATGCGACAGCAGAAACTTACAACAATGTGCTATCTAGCATACGGGATGATTTTGCCCCATTGAAATCACACAATGTCTTATGTGAAAAACCATCCCCCTGGTATACTGCTGAACTACGAGATCTCAAGGCGAATGCACGTAGGGCTGAAAGAACATGGAGAAAATCTAGCTTTACCGTTCATGCTCACATTTTTAAGGAACAGCTCCTCCTCTACCAGAAGACATTGTGTCCGTACCAGCCATCTTTCCAGCATTCTGGCTGATACCTGATGCGACAAGTCCAAGATTCTTTTCTTTACCACTAATCAGCTCCTTCGTCCAACCAGTCACTCGCCCTCACCTCTCCTCAATAATAAAGATAAGGCGGTTCAGTTGATTAAATTTTTCTCAAAAAAAGACTGAAGCCCACTGTATCACTACCCTTCCTCAACCACCAACCAAATCCTCAATAAATGTTCCTCCGCTTTCTTCGGCCTCAAAATTCCTGCAAATTTTCGAGTTAACGGAATACGAGGTCTCTTCTTTAGTTACCAGATCTCAGCCCAAAAACTGCTCCCGAGACCCCTTCCCATCCAAAATAATCTGGGCAAATATCAAATCCCTTGCCACTTTCATCACGAATCTCTTTAAAAACTCACTTCGCTCTAGCATCGTTCCCTCACTATTCAAATGTGCTGCGGTTACCCCTCTGCTTAAAAAAACCTGGCCTCGATTGCAACATCCCTAATAATTATAGACCCATCTCAAATCTACCATTCCTCTATAAGGTCCTTCAACGTGCAGTAGCCGTGCAACTCCAGAAACATGTTCTCAACAATGACCTCCACGATCCCTTCCAATCTGGGTTCAGATTCGGCCATCGTACTGAAACTGCTCTTGTCAAAGTAGATAATGACCTACTCTTCGCTGCTAATGAAACCTTGCCAAGTATTCTTGTCCTTCTGGACCTGAGCGCTGCCTTTGATACCGCTGACTACTCAATCTTACTTGAGCAACTGAAGGGTATTGGGGTCTCTGGCTCTGCCTTGCATTGACTGAGCTCCTACCTCTCTGACCAGAAGCAGTTCATCAGCCTCGCAGGACAAAACTCAGAGATCCATCCTGTTTTGTCTGGAGTTCCTCAGGGTTCAGTTCTCAGCCCACACCTCTTCAGCATCTACATACAACCACTTGGCCAGATCCTCAGCAGCCTCAATCTCAGCTACCATTGCTATGACGATGACATTCAAATATATATCAATGCAAAACCATCCTTCAATGCGTCTAGTCTTTGCATGTCCTACTCACTATACATTGTGAAGGTCTGGCTCAATCCAAATTTCCTAAAACTAAATGGCAACAAAACAGAAGTTTTGCTTGTGGGAACCCCGCACCAATTATCCAAGGCTGAACATATCCAATTGATGCTTGACGACCAGACCATTGAAGTTGCTAAGGCAGTCCAGAGTCTGGGTGTGACTCTTGATTCCTCACTCACCTTCAAGACACACCTCAACAAGGTGACAAAGGTAGCCTATTTCCATCTCTAAAATATATCCAGACTGCACAACATCCTGTCACCATCTGATGCTGAGAAGCTAATACACATCTTCATCTGCTCACAAATCAATTACTGCAATGCACTGATCCCTGGAACCCCTGCCTACCTGATCAATTTGTTTAAAACGTGTGCAGAATGCAGCTGCCAGAGTTCTCACCAACACACCCATACACGATGACATATCCCCAGTGTGGATATCTCTCCACTGGTTACCAGTTAAATACAGGATTGAACTGAAGATCCTCCTCTTCACCTACAAGGCTCTCACTGGCGCTGCTCCGACATACATCCGTGACCTACTTCAGGCATCCTCCTCAACCTGACCACTTCGATCCTCCAATACAGGCTTGTTTCATGTGCTCAGATCCTACCTCCATTCAATAGGTGACAGAGCCTTCTCGCACGCTGCTCCGAGACTCTAGAATGCCCTTCCATTGGGGATTCGATCAGCTGAGTCCCTGGGCATCTTCAAATCTCGTCTCAAGACACACTTGTTCTGTAAGGCTTTCAAGCCCTCTGGCTAGGACTGTTGATACGGCTCAATGTTGTCATGCTGGGATGATGGCTCTCTGCCAACCTGTGCCTGCTCGGGAACATTTATTCCTTCCTTGTTTATTGCAGAATTATTTTCTATTTTTAAAATTGCTTATTTTATGTCCTATAATTTATTGCTAGTATGTGACTTTCAGTTGAACGGTACTGATGTTGTTATAATGCATTCTCTCCACAGCTCGGATTTCTAAAAAAAAAAAATCCAACAAAAAAGTTGTTGCCGATTTGCTGTTCTGATGTCCTCGTTGTTGTTGATGTGCCGTTCTCTCCGCAGCTCTGTGCAACGCTTTGTGACTCTCGGGTGAAAAGCGCTCTAGAAATGTATGTATTATTATTAATGTTTGAGAATTAGCCACGCAGCACTGGGAAACGCCCGGCCAACAAACGTAAGTGAGGGCTAGCGCATTCCAATAGGCGCTCTGCTGTTTGCTATTGTCCATCATTCTTGTGCGCCGTGGGTCAAGCAAAGTAATCATACCCAGCAAAAAAAAAAGCCATGCACAACTGCATGAATTTATTTGCTAACTGAAGTAGCCAGAAGGGAAAATCGTTACTTGGGAGAAGAATCACAGTAATGGTCACGGTCACCATGTTAAGCCACCCCTGAGGCTGTTTATATCAAAGCAAATTAAAATAAATGAGCTATAAAATTTTGCTCTTTAACATTCTATTCTTTGTGACCACTGCACAAAACAAGAAATGTCCAATATTTTCCATTAATTGTTGTAACAATTACAGGCGTAAATAAAGCTTCGGGTAAAACATATCACCCACACTTGTACTGCATCTGTGACATGATCAATAGGTCATTTTCTTTCGTGGCAATGTGGAACTCTTATTTATACCAGGGCCAATGCGAACAGCTTTTAATCACTTTGCGGTGTGGTCTGAGCTGGTGGCATATCAATGTAATATTTCAGCTATATTGCTGAGCATGTAATAGCCCATTGAGATAATTTAGGTTTTGGATAGCTATTAATGATCAGTTTTAACTAAGCAACCCATTAGCCATAAAGGGCCTTTCAGGTGTATTGAAACACATTAATTATATACTCTCTGCTTTTCTAATATCAATCCAGTGCATAGCATCATCTTTCCCCTGCCGGACGAATACGAATAGTACATATAATACTTGGGTGGCACGGTAGCGCAGTGAGCAGCGCTGCTGCCTCGCATCAAGGTCCCGGGTTCAGTTCTTGGCTCGGGTGCCTTTCTGTGTGGCGTTTGAGAATTCTTCCCATAACCACATTGATTTTCACCGGGTACTCAAGTTTCCTCCCACCGTCCAAAGACACATTGCTGCCCAGGTTAATTGTTCTGCTGAGTAAATTGCCCCCAAAAAAGTGCCTTAAGTACTCACGTCACATCCTAGGTATAGCCTGTATTGCACCCTGTATCTGCTGGAATAGTGGGTACTGATACTGAACTGAACACAAAATACTTGGACATAACTGACCGTGATTCATGTTGTCGCCTCCATCTCCTGGTCCTGTGATGCTACAATACATCTTACTCCTATGTGGGAGCTGATCTCATAACATGGCGCTCACCCTCTAAGGTGTGTTCTTCCGTTGGTGGCAATTCAATCTGCACTCTCATCTATCAGTGGTCATCCAGTGCCTTGGGACCTCCGGGTGAAAGCCACTACAATATAAATGTGATAAAGTATGAATTATTATCATTATTAGCCCTGAGCAATGTGACTGCTTCAAGCCCACTTAACTGCACAATAAACTATATCTCTCATTTGCATTTGTTCTCGATCCACGTGTTCTCCTGTGTCTCGTGTGATTACCAGAATGCATCTCTAAAAGTATCAAAAATCTGCACCACGTTCTATATTAGCATTTTAGATCCAACCAGGAGAAAATTATTAGATCCAAATTTGAAGTCAGTACCGTTACATCAATATTTACGCTATTCATAGTAATCTCCGATTAAAACAGCTGCGGGAATATTCAGATGTGACGTTCATATTTCCTGAAAATATTGGTTCCGACACAGGCACACAACATTCCTCTCCTCTTGCTAAGACTTGTGGGATTTTTTTTCTAGCCGTAAGGAAGTAGACGGAAATCCGTTTCAAATCCCGTATAAAGAGGATTGACAAAGCCTCAACTTTGTCAACTCCAGCCTCACAAGTGGGCAATGCCAACCAAAAGCCTTCCAAATCACCCATTTGGTGTGATGCCCACTGCAGTAACTCTCTCACTGCACTGCTGTCTGTTGGTTGAGTTTCAGGGGGCCACTGAACCTCAGCGGGCCTGCAGAAGTGTTCCATTTCGAAGCCAGATGTGGCGAACTCCTTAACTGTATTATTGCAGTCGCATTATTGTTCTGCTGCTCGTAATGTCTTCATTCCATGTACTTCTATGTTGTGCCATTTCTCTAGTCACAACCACTGCACCTCATTATATCGCATGCTTGTCTCACCACTGTTCCAACACATCCTGTTATCTCACCCTCCGCCTCCCACTACTCATTTGAGTGTCCACCAGCATCTCCATAGCCCAACGTGCCAACCTTTGCACAAGTTATTTATAAACCCTGACTCGTTAAAGACGGGGGTCAGAGTGGTGCGGTCAGGAGCACCACCGCTGGGACCGTAAGAAGTCCTGGCTTCGAAATCTGGCTTGGGTGCCTTTCTCTTTGTGGAGTTTGCGTATTTTTCTTGTGTCTATCCGTGTAGTGCTTTTACCAGGTATTCTGTTTTCCCCCCCACAGTCCAAATACGTACTACTTAGGTTATATGACCTGATTAAATTGTTCCCGGTGCCTTGCGATGGCATGACATCACACCCGGATATAGGCCTGCCTTGCGTCCTGTGTGTGTTATGGCTCACCGTGACCCTGAACAAGAATAAGTACTGATAATGAATGACTTAATCTCTAAAGATTGTCATTCGTTCATTATCAGTATCTATTGAGAGGAAAATGTTACATATACCATCATATGAGAACTAAGCAAAATGTCAAAAGTCTGACAGCCCTTTGCTGGACTGTTGCACCCATGAAAGATCTTATACCAGACTTCTCATCAGACATATGCAAAGGCACAACAGGATGTTAACATATCCAATGTTTTAAGTAAAATACTTTGAAATTATCAAGTATAATGCTATGTAGCACACACATTTAGAATTAAATGTCAATTTTAAACTGACAATAGATGTACAGTCCAGATGTTAAAAAAAGGTGACAAGAGAAATTAGGAACATTACACTGTTGCTTGTATTCACATAGCAGAGGTAATCCCAGATGTAAATTTCATCCAACTTTTAGCTTTTAAATGCATATAAAGCTTAGTTTAAGCCCCGTACAATTTACATCACACAAACGATGTTTAAAGCATTCCATCATTATTTGCACGCAAGGCCACACAAGAATATAGCAACAGCTGAGTACTGGAATTAGCAGCATTAACATACGAACTTGTTCCATGTACAACTATAATGCTTTCATATTACATTCATTTAAACAAATTACTTGATGATGCTCCATTTGCTTGTGGTGTACAGGCAGCTATTAAGAACGTTCACATTCATCATTAAGACTGCTCTTAAAACAAAGAGTACAGACACGTGTGATAGGAAGAAATTCCACTTTTCAGGGTCACACATAATGGTCTTCTCCTTTCAAGGCAGCGTTATCAATGAATGTAGTACGCTTTTACGTTACATTCATTTACTCATTCATTATCCGCAAAGCAAGAATGTAACTTTTTGCGGTAATGCATTAATATTACGTAGCAAAAATGTTTTCGTTTATTTAAAGTCTTTCACGAATACTAGAATTGTATGTTATACGTTGCAGCTCTACACAGCACAATACAATGCCGACAATTTGTACATCTACAGGAGTCAAATTCTGCGAGTAATAAATGCCGACGGCAACACAGACTTGACCGCAAACCACGAATGTTTAATCAAACAATAATAACAAATGACAACCCGTTGCGAATCCACTACTGAAAAGAAGGCCTCCTCACCCTGCATCGGTGACTGTGGTTGCTGTGACATGATCAGGCCCTTACTTGACCATTCTAGTCAATCTGGGTTGGTTGGAGGAGTTGGGGAGGGGGCGGGGGGCAGGGTGGGGCACCAGGTCACATTCAATTGCCACCACTCTCTGGCTGATGTTAGCCATAGGCAGGAATCCTCCTCCCCCCCCCCGACCCACCACTGTTTAAAGCTGCACTAAACAGGGCCATGAGCCACCGAACATTTTAAAAACAAAAATACAAGTTACAGAGGGCACGTTCGTACACAATAAACGTTCTCCCACGTGTTATGGGCACCTACGGCAGATCCTTGCCAATCAATATGAGCAGTGCCAGTGGGGACCACACGCCGGTAGGTGGCCCATACGGCCACACCGCTGCAGCCTTGCGGCTCATGCGCCTGACACGTGTAACTATCGCCGCAGGCAGTGCTTCTCACCGGCGTGCTTCTAAAAGGGAAATCTGCACATTCCGAGTGATGTACACAGCAGAGTAATAGCAGGAAATGGAGCCCGTAAAGCTTCCCTTGGCCACTCGCGACACTCACCTCTCCATTACAGAGAGCTGCTGTAAGGGGACTTCTAAGATGCGCACCTTGTAAAATTGTCAAATCCATCGATGTGCTAGGGTTCCGTAGGCAAACCTTCCACCTCTTGGAAAACAAAAGATGCAAGATCTGCAGTGTCAATTATAACAAAGGAAAAGGTACATTTCTCACACTCCTCTACATATCAAGAGATGTACTTTTTTTCTTCTAATAACCTTCACTGTTCAAAAACCCAAGACAGTCTTTGCTGGCTTTGATCAGATGTAAGTGGCATTAAGAAAAGGATTCTGGAAAACGCCATCAGCCCAAAATAACCGCAGCCACCACACTTTGGTTATAGACAATGTGGAACGTCAAAAAAATGCACAGCCAACCAATGTGTGGGACAAAAAGTAGGGAACAAAAATCTATAATATTCCCCCAAGAATTCAATTTGTAAGGCAGCTGGGGTTGTGGACAAGAGCCAGTGCGGTACGTGACCGTGTCTCTTGAGAAAGAATTGAAAAGAAAACAATTGACAGTCATCCCTCATTATTAGCCACTCTGTATCGTTTTGTTTCAGCCTGTGTCGTTTCAAGACTGCCGGCTGAAAAGCCACGTTCATTAAACCACACTCGAGGCGATTGACGGGAGAATAATGCACAATGGCTTTTCTGGCCTAAATTGTTGACACTCATTCAGGTAAGGAGCTGTTTTTATAACGATGCCATCGAGTTCCAGAATAGCTCTCGTTTTCACACACGTCCTCAACTCACGTGCACGGCACTGCCAGTGTCAAGGATGCATCAGTTTGTTCCCGTTGTGTGGTTTATCGAGTTTGCTTGGAGCCCGGCGATGCTCAATATGCATGCTAAAGATAGCAAGGGTTTCGTTAAGGGTGGGATTATGTTCGTAAGCCAGCGTGAAATGTATAAAGGTATACATTTAACTGGGATGATATGCACTCCAAGAACTCCTGGGTGAATTTGTCTAGTAATAATTACAATCCTGCAATGACAAATAATAATCAACGGAGGGAAAATGCTATCATAGAGAAGGTAAACACAATTTATATACACACAGTTTATGCTCGCAACCAGAATGCACCCAAAACGTAACAAGCACCTCGTCGCGCGGGAGATGTACAATTATGTACCTGCAATAATAAGACGACTACACGATAATAACTGGAGGCAGAACCCATAGCTAGCGAATGGCATGGACAGTTCATTTGTTTCTACAGTAGGCATCCTCGTCAAAGCTGCCTGGACTTGGCTGGGACGTTGGCTGGAGCCCCCACACACGTGTGGCTCTCGCTTGCGGAGCGCGTCCATCGTTTTTTTGTGGCTCGAGGCACGCGCGTGGCTTTCGCCAGCCGCCGCGACCGACCAACCGCGTAGGGGTTCTCCCCAACAAAGAGGTGCGGGCCGGAGCAGAAAACGTTCGCTGTCCGTCACAAGCGCAGCCGATCCTCCTCCTCCTCCTGTCATCAGACACCGCTGCGCCGCTCCCTCCGGTCAAAATCGCTCTCTCGCTGTCCGATGCACTTGCGGTGTGCTCTTCGAACGTTTGCGGTGCGGGTCTTCACGTTGAAGTGTGCATTACAACAACATTGTTAATAAGAAGGTGACGTTGTAAACATCACCGTTGTTAAGCCGTTCAGCTCTAAACTCTTACAGCTGTGTGGCACTAGTGAGTCATCGTTTCCATAGTGACCAAATTTCAGCCACCCCCCCCCCGTCTCTTCTTCACCCCCCTCCCCTCTCTCAGTCTCTCTCTCCTCTCTCCCCTCTCCAGCCTAGACTGGATTTGCGCGCTTCCTGTCTCTCCCCCTCGCTCTCCGATTTCAGGAGAATGTATTACAGGCAAGTAACCGACCCATCCATCGACGCGAGGTAATTCTGCTCTCTGCTAGGCGTACTGCTGCGGAGACAGGAACTGGAGAGGAACGGTAAATATCGTCACCGGGAGATCAACATTACTTCCTTACAAGAAGCCCACAATTCGTCCCGCTGCGGCGAAATCTCCCGAAATCATGCCTCGAGTCGTCACTCCGTTTCTCCTCTGAAGCATGCCAAATGCTCTTCTGCTCCTCATGCAATGTGTGGTAAGTGGTTCTCTTTCCTGTCCCTGTGCGTTTATTTTACAACATGTGTCTCATGTTACGCGCGTGCTTTTTATGTGTTTGTCCCCTCCGACAAAAAAATTCGGGAATGCTCGGGGAGACGGCACCAAGCTCACGTCCGTGTGGGTGCACGCGCGCACGGACGTACGGGTGCGCCCACGCACGTCCGTGCGGGTGCGCCCACGCACGTCCGTGCGGGTGCACGCGCGCACGTCCGTGCGGGTGCACGCGCGCACGTCCGTGCGGGTGCACGCGCGCACGTCCGTGCGGGTGCACGCGCGCACGTCCGTGTGGGTGTGCGCGCGCACGTCCGTGTGGGTGCACGCGCGCACGGACGTACGGGTGCGCGCACGTCCGTGTGGGTGGGCGCGCGCACGGACGTACGGGTGCGCGCACGTCCGTGTGGGTGGACGCACGCACGTCCGTGTGGGTGGACGCACGTCCGTGTGGGTGGACGCACGCACGTCCGTGTGGGTGGACGCACGTCCGTGTGGGTGCGCGCACGTCCATGTGGGTGGACGCGCGCACGTCCGTGTGGGTGCGCGCGCACGTCCGTGTGGGTGCGCGCGCGCACGTGCGCGCCTACGGCCGCTTGCACGCGTTGGCAAATCCTGTCTCCCTTCGGAGAGACGACACACACGGACGTAAACAGCGGCATGCGCAAGCCACAGGGACAAATGAACGGCGGAGAGCTTTGACATGTCAAACCGTTAACCCACTACGTGCTCAAATACTTTATAAAACGTGCATGTTTACGCCGCTCACGTTGACGCTGTTATTGATGCAGAGGGGCGTAGTCATTGAGACCGGTGCACGAATTCAAGGTGTGCACTGCCGTTTCGAGGCTGCCGAGGTGTCATGTTTTGATCGCTTGACAGTAGTAATGTTCAGGTGCAACTGCTGAGTCCCTTGCAAAGTGCTGATGTGTGGGAAGGATAATGTTCTCGCGTCACAGTATTGCTCACTCCTTTGAGAACGTGTAAGGTACTACTCTCGTCATAGGCCCAACAGGGTCAATCGTGTTGTGTTAATAGCAGCCGATTGCTTGTTACCTGTATTGTGGATGACCTACCTTATACTGTATGATCTGGGTGCAGAAGCAAGTAAGACGTGTTGAAACACAATGATGCATTTAAGAAGCTTACTAAGTGAAGGTTTGTTAAAGTATTTTTCCTAAACTGTAAAATGACGTATAATAACGTGTTCTTAAACCGCACATCAGTGACAGCGTTGTTTTACACCGGTGCCCACCTCTGCCCACCTCTTCCCACCACCTATGTCCACCCTCTTCCCACCACCTCCGCACCCCAACTCGCTTTGTGGAGACATCCTCGGGACTGAGGCTGCCGAGACCCACAGCAACAATGGGCTTGTCGTTATCCGTGGAGGAAGAGGACGCTGCTGTGAATGTTGTGCAGAGAGAGGAGCGAGAGGAGTCCATTCTGGCCATGCTGGGGATCACGGGAACTATCCTCAACCTCATCGTCCTCGTTTTCGTCTACATTTACACGACCGCCTGAGCGCCGAGCTGTGACCCCTGCCGTCGTGCCCGCCGATCAGGCCCCCCCCCCGCGCCTGCCAGCTGCCGCCAACGAGGGAAGCGCTGCTCCGGCTCAGGAGACGCCGTTCACGGCGCTCGCGTTTGACGCCCGAGCGATCGATGGCTTTTCAGACCCACAGGGGCCTGACGTAGGAAACAACGAAGGAACTATCCACGCAAGGAGACGGCAACGGAAAATAGACGGCGGAGCGCGGCGCGGGCGGCGGAGACGCGAGCCGCAGCTCCCACTCATGTTGCGCGTCAACCGATCAGTGCCGATCGCCAAGGCTGACCGAGCCTCCGAAGCCTGGTGGGTAATGAACTGGGTCTCAGATGACGGACATTAATACCTCTGGACTTCCTCCACTTCAGAACAGTGAGGTTAAACACAATGGGCATCTCAGTATTTTTATGTTTACAACGTAAGCTCCAGATGTGGGTAAGGAACACGTATAAATCACGAGGAGGATGAGGAACGTCAGGGGATATTACCGTGAGAATATTCTCGATCAAGTACCTTAATATTACATCACGAGTAAGATGCTATTTTTTGCACGTCAAAATCAAAATGGGGATCATCAACACAAGTCCAGGATAGTAAACTCTTGCTTTTTGTGTAAATCAAACCTGCATACACTGTGTACATACTTTAATCGCTTGTGGTTAACATTCAAGCTCTTCGTGTATATGGAAGAGCCGTTTCATTGCATTTCAGTAACAAAAAAAAATCGTGTCTTTATACCTTAATTGAATCGGTGAATATAATAACAAGGTACAGTTTTGTTTTAATTTACTTATCTTACAAAGTATAGAATGCATAATCCTGATGTAATGGTAAGGTATTAATTCAGTGCCTACAAGTGTACAACTTGCCTGTAAAATAAGTATGAGCTTTTCTTCACCAATATTTCGTATTAAATTAACGATGAGAGATGATGCTTCATAATTGAATTGACAGACTGCGTCGTCTGTCAGTTGAAGCTGAATATTCTACAACCTTCTGTCACTTGTGCTGATAAATGACTATCAAATTTTTAACAAATACATTGGCTTAAAGTAGCAATATTGCAACCTGCCTCTTTGTTACAAGACACTTGCTCCAGACATGAAAGGGATTATAACAAAGGCATCTGCTCTGGCTTTTTCTTGGTCTAAAACACAGTTAGATTATATATGTACGCTACTTAAGTGTGAGTGTAAAAATAATGCCAACCAAATGTAAGAGATTATTTTTTTAAATGTTACATTTCTATGACGTATTAAACAAAGAAAACATACTTAACTGTTTAGAAACAATGGTACTTTGTGCAGAAAAGGCAACGAATGGGTATTGTACTACCACACAGCATTGTGTCAAGCAGTGACTATTAAAATTATACACTTTATTTGAACACTTCACGATTAAGAAAAGCAACAACAACACCTTTCCACGCTCTGGAATTAAGGGCACGCAACAACAATCATAATAATAACATTTGCATTTCAAAAGCGCCTTTCATCCGAGGGTCACAAAGAGCTGCACAGAGCTATTGACCGAACAGCATGTAAACAACATCAGAGTGGATCAATTGAGAAAAATAACGATTATAAATCAATGAAGGACATTAGGAAACATATAAAATAATTGTTTAAACTAAAAAATTAAGGAAGAAGTGTTCCTGAGCAGGCGCAGGTCAACAGCAAGCCATCATCCAAGCACACAGCAGTGAGCAGCATCAACAGTCCTAACCAGAGGACTTCAAGGCCTTATGGAACAAGTGAGTCTTGAGTCATCCACAATCTGGTTCGCGGAATAAGCATTGCTGCGCTCCAGCCACAGAGAATCACTCCCAGCATACAGAGCCACTGCCTGCACAGACTGCACCCTGCCACAAGCGATCACCGTCATTAAGCCACAAACAGTAAGGAAACATATCCCCCCCCCCTAATCACCCTCCCGACCATCCCCAATAAAGGGCTTTCATTAACAGAAAGGAAATTAGGAGGAGGCTCGTTGTACAATCGTTCGGGTCAAGGTTACGACCAACGCACAATGCACCTGTATTAATCTAATGGCACCAATGGTAAAATGAACTTCTATGTACGCATACATGCACAGACGGATAATTCGTCCTCCAAAAAGGAACTACAGGCCTTACAAGGCAGGACCTGCATTTCTGAGACAACCAGTCTTATATGAAAGTACAAACGCCACAAACATTCGCACAACAAATATATGATCACGCTCGTCTTGCAGCCAAGAGGTTACACGACATAGGGAGGACCGAAAGCAGATGAAGATGTAAACGGTGCAACCAGGAAAGATGACAGCCGCACCAGACTGTATACACTGCGATAGGCATATTACGTGACTTCATCCAGCAGTGGATACCCAACAAATGCGCGCAGCATTAAAAGCATGTCACACGGAGGAGCGTGTGGTAAGCAGTCTAAATGCTGTACATCCAGCCTTCAATGTGTAGACACGGTAGAAAATGGCCTCCAAATTAGTTAAAACAAAAAGGCTGCGAAGCAATGTCAGTTGCAATAGACTTGTTCAGAGAGGACACATGCAAAACCCATTCACTTAAGAGAACACTCCATTGTTAATATTGGATCAAATCTACTGCACCTCGGATTGACGGCTGCTGCCGAAGGAATGATGCTATTATTGCTTTTTAAATTCTCCACACAACCAAGCCAAGGCAAATGAGAGAAGAGCTAATTACATACATTTGAATTATTAACCTGAAATTGGCCGAAGCTAATGAAAAGATAGTAAAAGCTAGTATTCAGTGAGCATATCGAGCATTATAAAAACAGTCATGTTAAAAATAAAAGTCTGCTTGAATGAACGGCTTCAGAAGCAACACCAAATATTAAATAGCTGTAACGGCAATTCACGTGCAAAGTGAATTTTTATTTTATTTTTTTCCGGTGTTACCGCATTGTAAGTTCATTTGGAAGAAGTACCACAACATTATACATTTACAAAGGGCCTTTTTTTTTTACAGAGTGAACCTCACAAGCACAACACCCAGGCAAGCGTGCGAAGTGCCTTACAGTCGGCACCACCACCACCACATAGCACTGTGCATCTCGGCCAGACTGCCACGCGAGTACTTGAGCACGGCCAGCAAAATATTGTTATGGAGCAATCGCCACCGCAGCAATAGCAAAAACGCTCCCCCGCCCCTCTTTATTGGCTGTAACTCGATTTCTTTTCGTTTTTTTTTATATATAAGAAATCCGATAAAGAGGCCACTGAACTGAAGCGATCGGAGAGGGCAAGTGCCACAAATACGAAGAAGTCAAATGATATCACGATGGAAGCAGAGCCATGGCGATTGCAGCACAGGTTGTGTTGACGTGCCTCCCAAACACGAGCACCCAGATTACATTTCTGGGAAATGCCCAATATTAATGCAGAACATGCACGGAGCTAGAGAGCGAGAGCATGGATGCTGTGCAAAGATTATCTACAATTCTGTTCTCAAAGCATTCTATCATCATATTGGTATCCTCAGAGCAAAGTGTTTGGGTTGAAATTGATTGTCACTTCCCTCCACTCATTGAATCTTTAAAGGGAGAACAAAATTTGGGTTGTAAAGGAGGCAAGGTGCATGCACGCACGCACAAAAACTTAAGGTAAAACCTGGGATTGTTTAGTTCCCTTTATGGACTACAATTAACTTGCTGGCTCTGTCATGGTCACCAGATCCTCATGTTATGAGCATCCCTGTCAGCCTATAAAGGTTATAAATGTGCGATTGCCCACCATAAACAACAATGCAGACTTCACCGATACTATTTTTAAAACGATGTAAACCAGTTTGCAAAGCAGGGAGACAAAACTCGTGCAAAGCTTTCAATCATGCTTCCTGTGCACAAGATTATTTAAAATCAATCAAGCCGAATAAAAAGTATTCCATGTTACGCAGGCTACAAAAATCCATGTACGTTTTCACGGGTATCATGGTCCTGCAGCAGTGACAGCAACACACACACACACCACCATGTAAGGTGATCAGGCTGGTGTTTGCTGTGGTTTGGCTTGCAGTGCGTTCCAAACGTATGCGTGCATAGGGAATCTGTGCTTACCGGCGAGTTATCATTGTTGAACGTAAGCACCATTTTGCTCGCACGTTGTTACACAGCGAACGTGTTTCTGGTTGCACCTCCAGGTGTCATGTCAGGCACGATCATGTTCACACCCCGAGTGCTTTACAAGACATATCTATTCATAGAGGGCGGCACAGTGGCCCAGTGGGTAGCGCTGTTGCCTCATAGCAAGAAGGTCCCGGGTTCGAATCTCGGCTCAGGTGCCTGTGTGGAGTTTGCATGTTCTCCCCGTGTCGGTGTGGGTTTTCGCCGGGCACTCCAGTTTTCTCCCACAGTCCAAAAAACATGCTGCTGCATAGGGTTAATTGGCTTGCAGACTAAATTGCCCGCAGTGCCCGGTGATGGACTGGCGTCCCGTCGTGGGTATATCCCTGCCTTGCGCCGTGTCTGCCGGGATAGGCTCCAGTTCACCGCAACCCTGTAGAGGACGAAGCGGTTTCTGACAATGAGATGAGATCTATTCATAGATGGTACTATAGTTGTACGATTTCACTCTGAGGATGTACAGAGTGTCTCCATCATCTTACAGGGTATTTAAAAATGTGTCCGTCAGTTCATCCGACTCATGTAGGGGTGTTGACCGAAAGGCTACCCAGCCACTCATTTTGGCAGAAAGTTTATTTTCATTGATATATTTATATTGCAATGATATTTGTAATACCTCGAAAAATGTGAAGTAAAAGCACCTGCTAAACAGTATTCATTGAAATAAATTATGAATCTGAACATTTTTGAGTTTCATCTGTTCAACTCACAGCAAAGGGTACAGTAATTCAGAGATACTACAATATTCAGAAATAGCTATATCAGGCATTTTATTCAGATAGACGTGAAAATATTTTTTTCCCAACAAAGCACATCCATGAGAAAAACATTTAAAGGAATGAAAGTCAATGTTGCAATGAAAATGGACATCAGAGTATAAAATGAATTATTCAAAAGAGGTAATAACTCAGTGGGCTTTTGAGAAGTGGCTACTGCATTATGCCCAGTGAGGGCAGACGGGCAATAGAGAGTGCAAGCCACAAGTCTGGTAGCCCAGGGATGTTACGACAACGCAACCAGAAAGCAGTATCAAGCACACATTACACAACATGTAATGGAATTTTAAGCACAAATTATTAACAAAAAAAAAATATTCAATAAAACGTTTCCCTGCCACCATTTCTTGCTGAGAAAAATCATTAAATGTGACCTTTACAAACCCTGCAGGAGTCCAAAACATTGTGTCGACGAGAGAACACAGCAGATGCGCTTGATAAGCCAGCACGATAGATAAGTCATTCTCATCATCACTGGCGTGGAAAAGGTCAGCTGTGCTGATAGCTTTCCAAAATAACTTATTGCTGACAGCAGCAATGGAAGGATATTAACATTACGAATGTTAGGCGATGAAAATGATGGGTCATTAAAGTATAAAAGATGCCCCACTTGAAGCACTGCAAACAAACGGTATCATTTCCTGTGCTCACAAGATACCGATATCAGCTTTTAAATGTTTCAAAATAAATTACATGCAACACAAGGCAAACTACAATATAAACCAATATAAAGATAACCTCCCACTGCAAACAACTCCACCGGAAATCTCATTTTCGCATGGATGTATAATTTTACATTTAGAGGTTTAAAGTTTAGTTCAGTTTCAGTACCCGCTTAATCCTAGTACAGGGTCGCACGGGGCTAGAGCCTATCCCGGCAGACATAGGGTACAAGATGGGGCTATACCCAGAATGTAATGCCAGTACAGTGGAGGGCACTGGGGGCAATTTTCTCGGCAGGCCAATTAACCTAAGCTGCAGTGTGTCTTTGGAGGGTCACAGGAGACCAGAGTGAGGTTAAAAGTATTATTATAGGATACATTATTTACAATTGGTTATGAAGAGTAATGTTACATTTTTACACATATAGTACAGCCAATTAGCTTTGCAATTAGAACCATCTGCAAACAAAACCAAGAGCCACCTTTTTACCACTCATTAACAATACTCACTGACAAAAAGGACACTGTATTCCTTTTAAAGGTAACTCCAAGTGGGGTTAGTTTTTCTTCCAGCTAGACTAAGAATTCTTACCCAACTTGAGACCAGTGTGCGTTGTCCAATTTTAAGACTCATAAACAGCTTACAAAGACTATTTTGTCAATTGACAACTGGCTGAGATGAGATTAGAGGAGTAACATGTATAATAACAGATGGCAAATTCTGAAACCATAAGAAAGGTATGTACAGTTAAGTGTATGTTGGTGAAACCATAAATCCCTCGGCAGAGTACGCTATGATGTGTTGGTGTCCTGATACAAATTCAAAACGCCGCAACATTGCAACACCGACGCCACCATTTCAAAAAGGTGGGGTGGTTCAAACATCCAACAACCATAATCCCCTTCCCGCAGCAGCCCACTTGCCGTAAGTGTTGTGAAGACAATTCCGTCAATAAAGTTTGATTTCCATCCTCAAGCACAAAGTGTAGGAAATGACCAATTCGAAGCCATGCGTCTCTCGTCCACGTGAGGGTGCATCTCGAGCCCCACCTAATGGTTGTCCAACATACTGCTCAGGTGTTGCGACTTGTGTTAAGCCCCTAAGGTAATACTGGCTAAACGTCTATGGACGCCCTGATGGGCTTGCTTAAGTAACTCCCCAAATGCCATTTAACATTTAGTCTGCCGGCTGGGCAACAGAGATCCAAAACCTGATATACACTGTACTACATTGCAGCCACAAGCGCTTAAGTATAATAATAATTGTACTTTTAAAGTGCTTTTCATCCGAGGGTCACAAGGCACTGCACAGAGCTGTAAAGAACACGGCACGTCAGCAGTAACGACATATGAACAGCAAAACAATAACTCCGTTACAAATCTGAGCTGTGGAGAGAACGGCATGTCAAAAACAACAACATCAGTGCAGTTCAATTGAAAGTCAAATAATGGCTATAATATATGGGACAGAAAATAAGAGAAAAGAAACTATTGTTGAACAAACGAAGGAAGGAATAAGTGTTCCTGAGTAGGTACAGGTCAGCGGTGAGCCATCATCCCGGCACAATAAACACGATCCGTCCACGTTTCGCCAATGGGACAATTAAATACTGGAAAGGTCTGGATCAATTAAATTTTTCGAGAAATAAATGGCGACAAAACAGAAGTTTGTAATGACGTAGGTTTTCGCGGCTCACACATTCGAAGCATTCTCAGGTGCGGTGGATGCTTCGAACGTGTGAGGCGAAACGTCGTGATGAAGAAAAAGGAAGCGATCGACACGGCTGTCCCGAGAGAGCAGCTTTTCGAAGCATTCAAAACAAAAGTTTTGCTTGTGGGAACCCCGCACCAATTGTCCAAGGCTGAACTCATCCAATTGATGCTTGACGACCAGACCATTCAAATTACTTGGGCAGTTCTGAGTCAAGGAGTGACTCTTCATTCCTAACTCGCCTTCGAGACCCACGACAAGGTGACGAAGGTGGCCTATTTCCATGTCAGAAAAAATAGCCAGGCTGCGTAACATCATCACCCTCCGATGCTGAGAAGCAAATACACATCTTCATCTCTTCACGAATCGATTACTGCAATGCACTGCTCTCTGGCACCTTACCTACCTGATCAATCGTCTGCAACGTGTGCAGAATGCGACTGCTAGAGTGCTCACTCGCACACTCATCCACGATCACATATCCCCAGTACAGATGTCTCTCCACTGGTTACCAGTTAAATACAGGATTGAATTCACGATCCACCTCACCCACAAGGCTCTCACTGGCGCTGCTCTGACATATCCGTGATCTACTTCAGGCACCCTCCTCAACACAACATGACGTTCTTGTTGTTTTGTCTGACGTGCCGTTCTCTCCACAGCTCCGTGCGGCGTACTGTGACCATCGGCTAAAAAGCGCACTACACGTACAATAATTATTATAAAATTGCGTATGAAACACACGGAAAATTAATTAATTCATTTCAAGCAAATTCAGCGAAACAAAATACAAATTTTGATTGAAACATGCGCTATATTGGAAAATACATTTTGCAGTCTAAAAATGCAAACCAATTTAAAATTATAATTTTGATGAATTCTGATGACCCGGCACACAGACTTTGTATTCTCACGAGCCAAAGGACATAACTGGTTCACATTTACATTTACATAGTAATAGGACCTTGAAATGGATGTTTATTATTATTTTCAGTGTATTTTTTGACCTATGACACAGTTTAAAAAAAAACGCATTTACACGAACCAAACCTAAAAATACATTAACATTGGTTTGCAATCGAAAAAAAAAGAGACAAGTTATGGCATTATAAATTTTTGTTGTCAGCGCACTTTTACTGCATACAGATAAAAATCCATTAAAAACTGTTAGGGAGGTGGATATACTCATTTTGATTTTGTAAACACCTCACAGACCCATCGGGCAGAGAACCACGAGACTCGCGCAAATGGCTAGCGGGGACATCTGGATTTACATCCAAACCAGCTTTGTGCAGAGGCAACTGTACCTTGCAGTGCAAGGCAGATGCATCCCAGTTGCTGGCACACAAGTAGCTGTCTTGCAGATAAAACGGCTGATGAGTTGAGACACCTGGCACGTGAGGTACACTTCTATACTAGGGTATAATGTCAAAAGAGCACTGCTGTCAGTGTGGCAAATCAACAGTTGTCCAACAGAAAGACCCAACACAACGGTTTGTCGAATTTCCACAACTCGCTAATAACAATTAAAAGGAGATGAATATAATGCCACAGCTACTTCAGCATGGAGGCACATACAAGATAAAGAGCATAACATGCACACATTTAGCAGTTTATTGACTTGCAAATTCTCATGCTCATGACATAAATGTGCAAACAACAATCGATTATTCGAAGAAATTATATTTAGTGATACATTTGGGTGAGTGTTAGCCTAATTTATAACCATAAAAGTGTTTAGATTTAAATAAGGTCATGCACATGAAATGCATCTCACAATTGCAGACACGACAGGCACGCTCGAGGCAGAGATCCGGTGCGAACATTTGCTGAAGTTCCACGGTTAGCCACATATTAAAAATGCTTACGCCAAAAAAAGCTTACACATGTGTGAGGACACCGGAGACATTGGACAAAACCCACATGTGAGAGGGGGGGGGGCAACACTCCAACCCGCGGTAACGGAACAGATGGTATTGTACCGCCTTCACTTAGCGTAAGGCACCTTGACTCCTGAGTTATTCAACGTTAGTGGGATCCACCAACCCTCAGCTCCGCAGCGCTGGCTTACAAGTGGTCATCAGCACACACCCAGAGGTTTTAAACTCTCCCGGGTTTTAAAAACTATCAATTAACCAAGACCCACAATTAAGACGAAAGCAGGCTGTAAATGCAAGTGCTGATTGGAAGGTGCAAGGCAGTGGAGGGAATGCTGGGAACTTTACGACTCATTGACTTTCGATGCTAAACGTGACAAACATAAAAATGCAGATTCAACATTAATCAGACATTGCATGCGAAGCGACCTCAACCTGCAAGAGGTTTTCTTTGGACCATGCAATGCAACAGCAGCAGCATTAAAACAATGGATATTAAATCGTAGCATTTTTGTTTCGGTTTACATCTGCAATAATGGTTGTGGTTTAAATTGCGTGCAGCTACTGCATTGCAAATTTTTGATGAAACATGACCCCGTCCTGCCATCAGAACCCTGTAGTGGGGTGAGGTTTCAGCTTTGTACATCAAGGAGGAACACCCACCCCCAACACACAACACATTCAAATCATTAAATATGTATAGCATTCTACTCAGTTGAGCTTTAAATCAAAAGTTTAACAACGACAACAGTATGGTCCACAAAGCATGGACATTAAATACATTTTCATTCAGACGCTGAACTGCTTTTTTTACGCGGGACAAAGCACGGCTCTGACAGCAAAACACTATTATCAAATTACATTACGATGTAATGTAACATCACCGACAGCTTGTGAGACGGGCACTATGGATAGCATCTCTAACAGCATCCAAGTCGTGATGCGCATCGTGTGTTATTATAATTCGAGTGTACAGGAACATTTACTCGCAGACATTTCAAGGGTTTTAAAAATGTTCTCTGACTGGTTCATAATAAAAAAAAATCCCGAGATAACGCAGTGGCCGCTACACGTTCAGGGCCACACCGCGTGCCGCATTGATAACAAGGCAGTTACGTAACGGAACGTCATCTGAGGAGGTAGAGCGGGGTGAGTACCTCGCTGAAACAGCGCGCCCAAGGGTACGCGCACCACAGAGATGGAGCCATTAAATTGGCACATGTGTAGGTGCTAGGCAGACTATCGAGGGAAGCAACAGTGTCGTGTTCAGCACACTGCACCAGGCACCCACAACCTTAGTTCGATTCCCACTTATGGCTCAACACCAGTGATGATATTCTGAACTGGTCCCGAGCCTCTCCTAGGTCGTGTCGGCCTCAAATGAGTACCTGGTGCGGTGTGTAAACACCGCACAAGGTACTCATTTGGCAGTCGGGCCATCTATCCACTCGTGTGCCATATTGGCTTTCATAGGTGGTACTCGCTAACAGCAACTGACCCTACAGTCTGTTCAGGCAACATGTGGGATCTCTGCTGGACTATATAACACTGCAGGACCAAGAGAGACGGCACGCCTTCATGCAGCGCTCGACCAACCGTGGCTGATGAAGATGACGACTACAACACATCCAATTTAATTCAACGTCTCTGCAGTTACGTTCGCTGCTTTGCTTCGAGATGCTAGGATCTGTATTCGTGTGTGAACAATTGTGACTTCTTTGTAATTTAGTATCTTGGGTTATAACGTACGTCCAAAATGTTCCACTCAAATTCGAATAGTAAAATAAGTTAATAAATTAAATGTTTCATAGTATATAAACGATACGGTTTCACATTGAGGCGTGAGTATGCATTTATTTCAAGCGGTCTGTCCAGGTAGAGGAGGAGGAGGATGGTCATTAATGCAGATGCTGAATAAAGACAAAAAAATATTATTTCTGGCCAAAGTGCCAACTGTAATTTTCACACTATAATCACCAAAGCCTCACGTACACACGTTCCATATTAGTAACCACACCATGAACAAGCTGCCCGAAAGTGATGAGATGGGAGATCACGATAGGCTCGCAGGTGCTGGGATGAACCTTCATTAACACGAAATAACAATGTTTAAGCTGCTTTTCCTCCACATTCGAACATGCCAGGGCTTCGTGTAATTATATTTGTGAAAACTCACATGCTTATTCATCTCATTATTGGGACGTTAGTTTGTGTGAACCTGATGACCAAATCAATTTCCCACGAGTAAAATGTGTTTTCAGACATCTTAATGGGAAAAAAACGTAAACAAAGATCCAAAAGAATGGAATGAGAGTTGGGTGCATAATCACGGAGAGATGCATGCTTGGAATTACACAGTCCGAGGGACGTGTGGTTCAAATGCAAATGACACTGCAGGGCCATGAGAGATGATGAGCACTTGGGGATGAACGCATACCGGGTTTCGTGATGGCTAACGATAATGATTCTGAGCAAAATGGCAGAACATTTATATTAGATTTCTACATTAGAAAAGTGCGTATATTTATAAACCTCACCCGTAGTTTTCGAAGAGACAAATCTCTGAGCTCAATGTCACGATTGCTAGTTGAGAATTAAAAAGCTCATAAAACAGAGAGATGAGATGGCTCTTTAGTCAAGATTTAAAGGCTAGAATAAGTGGAACTTTTATTTAACGTAAACTGCTTTTGCACCTTTGAGACATGATAGCTTACAGAAAATGCATAAACATAGCTCAGAGGTAATGCCTTAAAATGAATCACATTACCATAACCTTTATCTGAAATAACGGGACAGAGTTGCGGTAATAGACTCTTCATCGGAAATAAACAAATAAACGGACGATAATAAAGCGTCCCGCAATCTCTCACGAGTGGGGCCACCGATGTTGTTCCCCCTCCTCTGCGCGCCCCCCCCCCACGAACACAATGTCTTGTGGTGGCCGTGCAGTCTGCTCCGCACGACCGACCGAGATATAAAAAACCCGAGGCACTCCGTAACCGGCACGCAGCGGCTGCAGCTGCGAAAGGAGGCGGCTTTGGCACATGACAAACGTACTTCATTTTCTTCCTGCCAGTGTAACAAGAATTATCTGTGACGGTGCCCGCTCAAGCCGCGTGCTCCATACAGCAGGGAGGGGAGGGGAGGCTATAAGAGGCCGTAAATCGGAGAAGGCTGCCGCTGCTGCACTCAAGACGGTGTTCCCCCGTTTGCCGTCGCGAAGCTTTGGACGTGGCCCTTTCTCCGGGCTGGCCCGTGTAAACCACCTTTGTGCGTTTGCGCGTAATTAAAGATGTAATTCAACGAGAAAGCAACGGCGGTAAGAGAGCTGCGAGCCGATGATTAGCGAAGGGTTCTGATAAAAGCCGCGTCCTGGCAATGGTGTTCTGAGCTCCAGCTGTGGTGTGGAATCAATAATGGAGCGTGCACAATTATACATCGCTAATTCAATGAGTAACAAACATCTGATACAACGGCAGGGTGGCGCAGTGGTAACATCTGCGCCTCAGAAAGAAAGTGCTGCCTGAGGCGGTTATATTTCCACCCCGGGTGTCTTTCTGTGTGGAGTTTGTGTGTTCTACCCCCGTTCTGTTTGGGATCCCTCCGGGTTTTCCTGTTTCCACCCACCACAAAAAAAAGCACGCCGATATCATCACAATATATAGGAAGCCATGTGTGGCGGATGGCGCCAGCTGACCACCTCCCCTCCCCTCGGCGGTTGCCTCACGACGCCTCCGTACCTCGGCAACGACCAAGCATGGATTTTGTGCGCATTCTAAAAAAAAAAAATTATTCCGCTAATTTGATCTGGGTGTCTAATAAATCAAACGA
>JAZEWT010000004.1:9930230-9946842 GCA_036362905.1 Mordacia mordax
AATAGTTTCCAACAAAATTGGCCAAAGTGCAAATATTGCCATCAGCAAGCGAGACTCGAACACTCATGCCGAACGTGACGGACCCAGAAACAGTTAACTGCCCGCAGCTTACAGCCAGGTTCACAGCTATTGAACTGTATTCAGGCTACACCCCCCATTTCCATTTCAAACGCAAGAGTGATCCCCATAATATGAAACGATAGTGCAAGGCTACCAGCATAAACAATTCATTTCCAGCACACTTGTACGGCACGCATTGTACAGCATGTCAGTAAACAAAGGCTTTTTTCTCCCCACGGCGGCTGAATTTAATTGACAGTAAGTATATTCAGGCCAGTGTAATGCCTACTTATTAAACATTAAAAGGCAGCTGCTACCCTATCGGACGCAAACAATAACGTGAAAAAAATTAACAATGCATATGTTGCGGTCGATTAAAAGTGTTGCATACTTCATTGCAACACCAATTAGTTACACATCTGAAAAAGTCAAAATCCAAAACCGTAAATGTTCAAAATATTTTGCATACAAAAAACATAAGGTCTATCTCCCTCCTCACCTCTCCTTTATTCTGTACGATTGTTATGTCTCTACGTACCAACTAAAATATCTATATTAATACACAAAACTAGCAACTTGGACATCATTTGGACGTGACCTTGCCAGCCATCTGTCGCTCCCAGCCAGCAAAACTTTTGTTTATTTTATCAGTGATCGAGCCCCGTCCCTCTCCACCAACTTCTCTGTACTGAATGTCAATAATAAACTCAATTTCTCACCTCGTCCGTTTCTTTCTGTATTTGTTCCCTTTCCTACCTTTCCCTCCCTCTATATTCCTCAGCACCTTTGCATCACCAAGCTAGCAAAAACATATATATTATTGTTTAATCTACATTGATATTTCTTATTTGATATACGCAAACTGAATTTTCCATACGTGCTAAATATGTAACAATAATTCAACCTCAACTCTAAATTAGTGTAAAAGTCTATTTGTAAACAGCTTTTGAAACTGAACCAACCAAAGTATTTTTTTTACTTTCCGAATCGTTTCACGTGAAAATGTATGAAAGTCCGTCACAATATGATTAACCCAGTAATGTTTGTTCTGGTTCACACGTTAGGTTCAACACAAGCTTCTTGTGAAAGAAAATAATTCTGGCAAAGCCCTTCCACTGGAGTCCCGACCAGCACCGGTGAACACATGGCAGGGCCTTATTACCTCAGTGGGATAGTGCAAAAAGAAATGAAAGTCTGCACAGGATCATGAGATCACAACCCATATTCCTGATCATACAAAAACGCGGAGAAACGGAGATCAGAACGTCGACTCGTTTCCGGTAGAGTCTGTGTTGACTTATCTATTTTTCATGGAAGATTCCCTTCTCTCCTTTTGTGCAATTCAATGGAATATATTATTCATCATGTTGTAATTAACCTGGCGCATCATAATGAAAAACACTAGAACAGCTTGGCCAATCTCTCGCCAGTCACGATGTAAAGCTGTGAAAGAAATCATTTCACAAGACCCAGCTCTCATGGCAATGTTCACAAGGGCAGTGCCCTGGATGCGAGCACCATCAGATTTGAAAACTTGCCCATGTCCATTTAAAGGTAGGGTTTCCAAAAGGTCCCCAATGCCAAATTCCCCTGCCCCAAGTTTGTAGGGAGCCCTCCTGAGCTCAAATGTGCTGTATGAGCATAAACTGGTGCCCTGAAGACGAGTATCTTTCCACGATGGTTGATTCTAATTGCTCTGCTTAATCATCTCGGCAATAAAAGGACCCATTGACTGCAGCAAGCAGTCATCACACATGCAGGACTGATCGTCTAGATGATTTGGCAAGTGGCTGAAGAGCATCTCAGCTGGGGTCACCACTCAGAAATTTATATAAATAACGAGACGATGCACATACTCCTGTACAGAACATGTAGACATGTAGCAGCTTGCTACTGCAATCAACGTCCTTCTGACGATTCTCAAGCAGAGATATAGAATCTCGTTGGTTCTTTGTGTGTGGTGGAAATTTTTGCGGACATTTTTTGCTGCGTTGAGTAATGTTAAACTGTCAACTACCCTTCGTTCTTCAATAGTGTGTGGCAGGCAGTTGCTTTAAATTAAAAACACAATAATGAATGACAGCCCGATGACAATGTCAAGTTTAACTTGGATTCACGGAATTTTAAGACTTTTAAATTAGTGGCTTAACATTTGAGCCACAAGCCACGAGCATGATACATTGCATACTAAAGGACGGACAAAAGATTATGCTTACTTTTCCAATAATCTTTTCACAAAAAATCTTGTCAAGATGGAGACGAGAACCTGCCAGTAGCAGCGTCATAGAGATTAGCTTTGACGCACAGGCAACAGAACCTTGGCCAAACCACGGTAATAACCAAGCATGGACTCTGCGCAACACTGTATACCGCAACGTAATATGGACTTTCACAACCCACATTGCATATAAAGGAATCATATATATTTGGTATTTGGCCGGAAGCTTTCACCCTTTCAGCTCGCTGCTGCGATTTCATTTTCTGACATTGTGGAAAAAATGAAAATTTGACATTCAGCTCAGTGATAATTTTTTTTAAAGCAATATGTACACTAATGTGAACTGCTTTATTTGGTTTCTCTGGCTAGTGAGTAGCATTTTGTGCGTGCGAGTTTATATATAGTCCCATTATTTTATTTTACACATTTTAAAATTCCAATGTTACAGAGTGCATTAGATTATCAAGGGAGGAAAATGTTGACATCAGCAGACATTAGTGCATCAAGATTCATGATAATCACTCCACTACATCTATACATGCAAGCCATAAAAAAAAAGATATTAACTAACCTCTCACCTTCACTTTTCAACCCTGAAATTTCAATTGTATGACCATACCCAAGATGAATTAGCTGATTGTGAGGCCACAATGCGTCCAGTCCATGGTGGAAATAACATCCCTCTGTGTCCATGCGCATTAAATTATATTTCATACAGCACATGTGGTATATTATTAATCTGCAAATGAACACCATGACAGGGTGGGCTGGAAGGGGAGCTATGCGAGTCCTGGGTTGCCCCCCCCTCAGATTTACCAACCTGCACTGACTCAAAAGGTAAAGTATGGTCAAACCTCCATGGTCAATATATCATGGGGAGGACTTTATCCAGTGGTGGCTTGACAAAGCCCTTGCACATCATCCTCCGTCGAATTCCATCCCACCATCAGGTTTGCTTTGCTTAAACAGATGCAATTCCGCTTCATACACACTCTTTGGATGTTCGTTGTGCCGTAGTAATTCTGTATTCAAAGTTTGCAAGCTGTAATCATGAACATCTATCTATTGTTAGAGACAGAAGCCAGTGTTGGAGACATGAGCCAGTGATGTGTCACAGAAATGCAGCACCTGGAGCTTGCAAGCTCACTGGATATTTTCGGTTGCAATAAATACTATCTATCTGCCACATATAAAAAATACCCAGTTTTTTTTTCACATTGCCCACAACAGTAAACAAAAACATAACTTCTGATCATTTTGCACAAACCAAATCCCCGAAGTGTAACTTTGCTTGTGTGAACGGCACAAGAAACGGGGCACGACGGAAGGTGGTGTTGACAAAATAATGAATGAAACACTGATAAATCTCTACCTAGAGAAGCATGGATGGCCATTGGAACACATTAGCATTACTTGACATGGACAACTGTTTCGCAAATAACTGAATATGCGGCTGTGCGGGGCACACTGCTCGTTACACGTGCACACAAATATCCGCCTGGTGTAGTCTGAACATACTTTTGTGGCAAGTGCTGTTAGCAAGCACCTATTATGGCTGGTATGGCACGCAAGGGGGTGGGTGATAAGCACTGCGCTGCTGGCGCCTTTGTCTCCCCAGTGTAAGTAGTTACACACTGCACCAAGTACTCACCTGAGGCCGAGTCGACCTAGGAGAAAGCTCTGGATTGGATCGATTCGCCGGTGTTGGTCGTGAACAGGAATCGAACTCAAGTCGCCGGGTACGCAGCGGAGCACGACAACCACTATGCCAATGCTCCCTCCCTATATGTATGCGCGCACGCGTGCCACCACGCGGGGCTTGGAGTGGGGGTTTAACGTCCCTGTACAGGGCACGTCCCCAGCACAATGGCCCTCTCAGTTGGGACACGTTGAGCCTTGGCCATTTTTCACAACTTTTTATAACCAGGAGCCTTGTGCTGTCAAACCTCCATCGCCAGATTATCCCTCACACTGCCGGTCGGAACTAAATCCTTTACAATGCCAATTTCAAAAGAAACTTTCACCGCTCGTCAATAATATAGTTTTTGCTTATTATGATGGTGCTGAAGGTCCGGTAAGTGTTCATAACCTCCACCAAATGGAAGGAGAAATTATCTTGGAGACTTGTTCTTTAAAACCTTCTCCAGGGAGGGAATCTAAAAAATGTCAAAAGTTCTTGACCGACAGTGAACTAAAGGCAAGAGACAGGTCTTGAAGTGTTAACGACAGTGAGCAGAAGGTCACTGCAAAAACATAAAAAAATCTAAGCAAAAGGAAGCATACCATATGAACTGTGCTAAATCTGTTATAATAGCTTGAAACCATTAACTATTTGCTCATTTGTTCATAATTTAGAAGAATAGCCATATGTAGAATAGTAATTTTCATATGAGAGGTGATATGGGCCAGTGTTTGCGAGATTTGCTTGTTGCAGAAATTTGTGGTTATAACCAGGCAGGCCACGCCAGTTATCCCTGGAGGTGCGCAAAATCTAAAATAGTCTGACACTATAAAAATGGCACTAATTCCAAACGACTAGATTATGTATCAAGAGGAGGTGACATACAGGTAACAAAATGCTAACACGCCATATTCTGCAACTTGACACTTGGGCATGTCAGAGTTATTGTCAACACGTCGGGCTCAGCGCAGATGTACAAATGCAAAACAATGCACAGGACGAGGTCTCAATGTGAACAATGTGACAGCACACGTAATAATGCAGGCAATACAACTCAAAATAAATATCAATATTCTGTTGACAAAATGTTAAGATATGCATAGGAATCGCTGTGACACTGTAGAATGTAACTTTAACCAAATCATAAACTGATGATTGCTTCGAAAAGCTGTTCTCTCGGGACAGCCGCGTCGATAGCTTCCTCTCACCACCCTGCGACACTTCGCCTGAGGATGCCTCTAACGTGTGAGGCAAAACGTCGCGAGGTGGAGAGAGGAAGCGATCGACGCGGCTGTCCCGAAAGAACAGCTTTTTGAAGCAATCATCATACATTAAGCCGTGAAAACCCACATCATTACAAATCATAAATTGTCTTTAAAAGCGTAGTTCTCCATAATACACGAAACAATTGTTGTTTCATATGTGCAGAATCGGAGCACTGAGATATTGTAAATGATTGCTTCGAAGGGTTTTCATGGCGTTAATGGTTCGAATTCAGCTGTTACATTTTCACAGTCAGTGGCCATGTGTCTCATCTACACGTCAGGGCAAGATAAAATCAATGGAATATTCAAAGAATATCTTGAGGCACAGTGGTAGGGTGGTTGTCATTATGATATTCAGTTTCAATTATTGGGGATACAAATGCACATATTTTTGTTAGAGTGATCTGCGTGGAATACCTCCACTTGTGAACATTCTGATCCAGTATCACAGCTCCATCACGCTGTCAGGGTTTACCATTTGTGAATCATCATTCAACAACATTCTGTATTGTTTTCATGCCCCAATTTCTTGCTGTCACCTTGGATGCTTTTTGCGTTTTGTTCTCACATGTCTTATTTTTCTTCCTGAAAGTCATACACTTTTGTTCCATACAGAAGATGTCACAGATGTATGAGAAGTGCTCTCATAGCTGCTCTCCTCCCACATGGGAGGCATCATCCAAATGCCTGATTATGCCTCGCATGTGGGAGGCGAAACGTCGCGAAGAAAGGTGAAGGAACATTCGACACGGCTGTCCCAAAAGAACAGCTCTGGAGACAGCAGCTCCCATTTTCATCCCTGATTAGTATTGTCCTTCCTGTTGCCCCTCGTGTGGTATGAAGCCTGTTTGCTGTGCGAGTTTTACTTTGACCCCAAACTATATACGTGGCCCTGCTAGGTACTCCATTAACGGCATTGATCTTGCGAATTAAATCATTATTGTTACTCTTCATTGCAATCCACTGTGTAGAAATACATCAAACGTGTCCTGTCTCCTAAAATATATATTTATTTTCATGTGAGCGATATCGTTTTGCCTACAATAATTCCTTAGCCACACATGGCAATGGTGAAGTGTAACTTGCTTCGCATCAGACTGCCAACACGCTGAATTTGCAGAGGTGCCCCCTGGCAAATCTAAATCTTATTCATAGCCATGGCAAATTTGCATGCCAGTGAAGTCAAACGTCTCTGAACAAAATACAGTAATTCCTGCAAATAAACTGCAGAAATGGAGAATAATCCGTTCTCAATCAGGGTTTCCTTTGGGTCTGAAGCAAAAGTGAAAGGATATCAAAAACGAGCTGTATACTTCATGCAACAAGATTTAAACCAAGCGAGACAAGCTGCCAATCAATACCGCAAATGCGCCACAGCAAAATCTATTTCCCAATACCTATTCAATTAATTCACTATACAAATTAGATTTTTTTTTCAAATTTCCCCAGCTGATGTAATTAACTAAGTATAAAGTCAATCATAAACTGCATTCTAAAATGACATCAATAAAAAACTATTTGAGTTAAAATTACAAGTCTGAGAGCACCTAAAGCTGGCAATGACCTCAACATCTGGTACGAGGATGACCTCGGTAAAGCAGATACGTGCCTCATCCACGCGCTGCGAGGAAAAAAACCCTTCCCAGGACAACACCGGGCAAACATTTACACGTTAACAAGTACATTACACGTGTGAAGCTGTGAGGAATTCTGCGATAGCATCCATCTACTGACCGCGATTTCATCCAGCCTACATTTTCTTTTATCAGTTGCCTATGCAGCGGGCTCTCACCAGTGCCCATTATTGTGATTACTCTGCAGTGTAAACACATTGTTTCGTGCGAAGAACTACATCTTAGTCTACACCAAACTAATTATTCAGTGCTGCTGCGCAGGCAGTAGTTCACAAGCATAATCAACAAAAGGCTCACATTATTCAATAACACTGACCTGAAAATAAATATATATAAAATAGGTGACGTTTTGTGGCAGAAGCCCTTCTTCGTAGTACACGAAGGATGAATTCGTAAAGTTTTATTTACAATGATGCATTAAACTGTGGAGCAGTGTAATTTTAAAAGTACAAAAATCTTGTGACACAGTAATTAATTTTCTTGTGATGTTATATAACAAAGCTCACATTATATAACCAAATAACCATTACTCACAAATAACCTCGTAGTCTCAAATTCTAACCTACATGTAACATTTGTAAACGATGATTGCAGAACAACCATTTGAAAATTTTAGAAAAGCAAATAGGACGGCACGGTGGCCCAGTGGGTAGCGCTGTTGCCTCACAGCAAGAAAGTCCCGGGTTCGAATCTCGGCTCGGGTGCCTTTCTGTGTGGAGTTTGCATGTTCTCCCCGTGGGTTTCCGCCAGGCACTCCGGTTTCCTCCCACAGTCCGAAAAACATGCGACTGCATAGGTTAATTGGCTTGGAGACTAAATTGCCCTTAGTGCCCGGTGATGGACTGGCGTCCTATCGTGGGCATATCCCTGCCTTGCACCCTGTGTCTGCCGGGATAGGCTCTGGCTCACTGCGACCCTGTACAGGACTAAGCGGTTTCCAACAATGAGATGAGATGAGAGATAAAAGCAAATATCACTCTGAACAGATACGCAAGGATCGGGGCCTCGGTCACACGAAAATAAAACAGGTCAGTTTCCACGAACAAACAACTTTGAATCATATCGTGTTTATGGTCAATATATTTCAAGAGAAGATTTCTCAGACCACAGCCTCCACACAGAACTCGGGTTGCAGTGTGATCAGCATTCTCAGTGGACCAAGCAAGAATTGATGCACACATCTGTACGTTGTCAACACCAAGATTTGGACTTGCGGTGGAAGGGAGGGATGCTACATGAAACACGTTGTTTTAAACACTTGCAGTAGATTGACATTAATATTCTACTCACTTAAACAGCCACACGAAGGCATATACAGCACCGGCATTATAATACTGTACATTTCTCAGACATGCTTATTGTTCATTTACTTAATCTACCACAAAAATAAAAAAAAAATCATTCGAAAATATTTAGTCATTTGAACAGTTTTTAAATCACACATCATAATAATCATAATTTCCTTGAATGTGGAGCTGTCTGCAACTGCCGACAAAGGAAATTAGCCTTCCAAAGGATTTCAGCAAATACGACAAACAAATCCAGTTTAATGAGCTGTGCAGACCACAGCTGTCAGCCTTATCAGTCACATACTCGACAAAAAAACGTGCCTCATGAGTTGGAGGCGTTTGGTGACATTGGCTGACACCGAAAAAATTCATGCCATTGGAAATGCAACATGGGAAGAAATGTTCACAAGTTCGTTAATAGTGAGCATTTAAAACTTACAACTATCGCAACGTGCGTCATGCGTATTTTTAATCACGTTTCTAAATACACACACATATAGCTGGCCTCTCACACTCTGAAGTTTGGATTTCTACCATCTAAGTCCTTCCACTGATATTTTAGATTTGTTTGCATATACTGTGACATTTAACCCTGGCTGAGCAAATTGCTACATGGACTGAGATACTCCGAAACGCAATGAATTCCATATCAGAAGTATCCTCAGACTACTTTAGCCATGCATGACCACTTCTCAAGCCAAAGCTTCAGGTTTGCTAAATATGTATTTGCCTCAACTTATAACTGCTAACTTTTGACCTCTTTCGAAGATGCTGGAGAGAATGTGCTTAAAGCCATGAGATCAAAAACACTCAAAAATATTGAAGTTGTTAAACAATCAAGGTAATGATAAGAAAGCTTAAAATAAACCTACAACAGAAATACATACAGTATTGAAATGAAATGCATTTCAAACTGCCCTGAATATGTTTTTGCAGTGGATGCATCACTCTGACAAGTTAGTCATACAAATGTGCAAGGAGTAACGTTTTCAGCAACTCAGATGGAGTTCAGTGCCACATTGGTAGCACATGGACATGACGAATCTCCGTGCGTTTTTCTTTATGCTGGTGTCACACTACACATTGGCACTAAGCAATATCCCTCATAACCAGTGGGGCACGGAAGCCTAAGTGATTTCAAGCCATGACATTACCCACAAGGATGTGGCACCATATTCTTACCCCATACTCAAATGCGACCGCACAACCACTGAGGCTGTAATGCTGGCCAACGGTCAGTTGGATTTTAGGTGTTGTGAATTCCGAAGTAAAATTAAAGTGTAGCACTCGTCTTTGTACCTTAGTTATAGCATATAATTTACACACCAACAGGCATTAGAGCCAGAGTTTGAGAGCATGTCATTTAGTCAACAAAATAATGGCTCAATAACACAGAAGGAATGAGATAACTAATAATTACAAGTCCTACACAAATGTAGTTATTTTTATTATTATCAACATTCAACAATAGACCCCATGAGACCATTCTAAATTGACAAAATCAGGAAATGCATGTAATGTTGACATTGGACTAGGCGACCACCTCTTAATCATGCAAACCTTCCAGAATTCATTCCCAAAGTCGTTAGACTGAGTTGATCAAACACTTAAAAGGTTGAAAAGGTAATTGCTTCTACATGCAATAGTAGCCACTTTGGGTAAAGTAAAACATTTAATACGCAAACAAATCAACGTTGTAAAAAATTATGACCTTGGAAATCAGTGTCATTTTACGACGTACATGGCATCACTAAAAGTTTCAGTACAAGCCGGTAATTAATCTTTTTGATGGGATAAAGTGTATTGTTTATAGTGCCATTTCAGCCTTCGGGCGACCTAATCTTTAAAGTCACGGAATTGAGCCAACGCAGCCGAAATCCTCAGTTTAAACCCAACCCATGAAAGTCAACTGTAAACACATTCATCTCAGGGGTGCACTGATGCGTTTCAAGTGTGGTGATTGGCATCCTGGCTCAAGTCTCGGCTTCAGTGTGATGTGCTCGTCCAGTGGATGGCACTTCTGGGACAGAAGCATTGGTTGTTGAGAAAGAGAAGCCAGGCCACCCGAGTCATACGCTCTGTACCATAACTAACACAAAACTCGCTTAAGAAGCAAGCCTGTGACTGCACAAGACTTAGCACACTGGTCCCACACGTTTCAATGTCACGGGACTGGTTCTCCTCGGGAGTTCGACGTGAAAATAAACAAAGCAATGTGATAAATACACTCGGTGGTTGATGGGATGGGGATGGGTGGTCGCGAATAGGTCAGGATGTCAGTACGGTGCAGTAGGCCAACCACTGCTGGCATGCTCTGTTAATGCTCAGGTCTTCAGAGGCTTTCACACCCCTGGTGTGGGTTTGGGATATCATTTGTTTTCTATGTCTGTGATGCCCTTACATGTTGCTTTCTTTTATTGTATTTAGGGTCTTTTTAAAACTATCCTTTCCCCGTTTTTTATCTTGATGATGTGGGTTTGTGTTGTAAATTTTTAAGGCCATTTAACATGGCATTTACACACTTAATAAATATGTCTCATCTTTGACATGAATAAATAAGTATTTTATTGATGCACAGAAACAACGGGTTCGTAGTAAATCCATATTTTTTGCTTATTTATTCTTTTTCATCTGTAAATACATTTCAATGCTATTTATTTATTCAGCCAGTCACACAAAGTCATAAGACCCGTGTTGTGGATGGTGCTGCAATGAGTTTTATATAGAGACGTTTTCAGCAGTAACTGTCTAGCTGTGGCTATGCACGCGTTCAGATTAACAACAAAACGTATATTCTTTGAACGGTAACGATTTGACAACTCAAGCTTCCACAGTTGTATCAAGCTATATCCCAAAGGTACGCAAGGCACTGAACATTTTTCTGCAAGACTTTAAGAGAAGCCAACGTCGTCGTGCCAACAACTGTTAGCGTGATTCAGTGCACACGCGGCAGATGGGGCCATGCCTGTGGAAACCTGACGATATGTCAGCCACGACGATAAGCAGCACGGAATTAAGCACGTTTTCTAAATGTGAAGCTAAGTTTTAACAACAATTAATCAAATGTTCTGGGGAAAGATGACGTGCTAAACAAATTTCTCGCAGACAGAGCAAGCGAGGACTGGTGAAGTAAAGCGGATTTCACGACGGTAGCTCCCTGAAACGTGGTGATTTCCCAGATCTCGTGTGAGCGTATGAGTGAACGGCTGCTCAAGTGCACAATTTTAAGCATTCACCAGCCAATGCATAACATTAACACCGTGCATATTGTTTGCAGGGTCTCTTTAGGCCGAGTGACCAAATGTTACGCTAAAAAAAAAAATCTAATATTTTTATTTAACTAAGGTCACCCCACCTCATCTGACCTCACTCATCCCATCCAAATGATTTCAAAGGAGTATTCCTGCAGTACAAGGCTTACACCAAAAACCATCACGCACCTGCCGCTCCGCGTGGCTTGACACGCACGGCATGTGTGAAGCAGCAGGGGCCTCCGCAATAACCCCTATTGCTTCATTTCACATTATTTGACAAAACAATGGTCTCGCAGGCTGTCAAGTTCACAATCGCCAATCTGCCATTACTCAACAATAACCGTGCACCGTTAAAAATCTCATTATTTGAATACATCCGCTATAGCAAACGCTGCTCTTTTTTCCCCCTACTCTGGATTTATTCTCTCAAAATGCCAATTTGGCCGTCTCAGATTAGCGGCAGCATCTGCTTCAGGGATTTTCCCGCTCACAACTATAAAAGGCTGGAATTATCCCAGTAAGTGCCCCACATAACATCTGCTACTTCCCTACCTTCAGCTAATTATACGAGATTTATGCAAGGCTGCTCCGTTATAAGTCTTAAGCGGCAAGTGTCACACGGTCACCTCTGCTGTTTAAGGGTCAGCAGCATCGGTTCAATCGGACCAAAGCATACACCAATGGCAGTGGTTTTAGAACTTTTAAAATGAGCACATGTAAGTACATCCAACCACCAGCGAGCACCCAGTGGAAAAGAACCTGGCTTGTTCCCCAAGTGTTAAAAGGCTACTGATAAACGACAAAGTTGCCTTATATAGGCCTGCTGAGTAGTGCTGTTAAGTGAGCACCCATGATGGCCTCAAAGCACATGAAGGTATGGGTGGCCAAAAGTATGTCTGGCCGCCTTTGTCTTCCCAGTGCTGATGTTTACACACCATGCTAGACATTCAATTAAGGCCAAATCCGCCTAGGGGGAGGCCCAACAAGACTGATTAAAATATACGCCACTGTTATTGGTCGTGAGCAGGAATTGAATTCGAGTCACCGGGTTCGTAGTGCAGTGCGCTAACAGCTGTGCCACCGCTCAGCCAAGCACAGGTACCTCCTGACATTCACCCAACTTGTAATCGCAGTGATTCCCGCATCACGTTACCGCTGTTGTGCTTGCAACGGATGTTACCGGTTTTATGAGCTGTCAGAAACGGTGTGATGACTCTAGGAGGTGCATTTGTAAACATATAAAGTCTTATTATTATACCATTATAGTACATATCATGATATGATGAAAATGAGGTTATAAACGCTGAGTTAACTTAATACTACGAGGATTATTTCAGCAAATCGTATGCCTCTTTTAAAATAAACTGTACAAGCCAATATGAATACTAATGTATGCAGTGTGTGTACAGTACGGGGTGCGTGAACACACACACACTGGTGAACATACACCGATAACAATGTTAGGTCAAGCAAAACAAGATTTCACTTTAAATTTGTATTAACATCCATAAATTGATGTCCAACACTGACCAATGAAACACAAACAGCAATAAAACAAAGCCGATAGGAAAAAAAACAAATCTATTTTTTAGAGGTGGTTTTGAGCAAGGAGGAGTTGTAGGCCCTCTTATGTGATGTATTACATGTGACAAGCTCAAAATTAACTCGGGACCTCCAGCAGACGCACCCTCTCTTAGCTAGAGAATTACATCTGAACACACAACTGAAACTTACGACCTTCGCACGCATTTTTTTTTTATGCCGGATGACAAGAGGGAATTAATGTGTCAGAATCTTGCCAGCATATTCCACACTGTACAGATCCCCATATCATTTTGAAAAATAAGATAATTTTGGAGATTTCAAATTTAAATATAGCCTTGCGAAGACAGCTAACCTATCACGTTTCTTTTTTTTTGCCGAGAGCTAAGTTCACATTTGCATGAACACACAATATGCGTCAGCATATGAGTAAGGGTTGAGTGTATGTGTCTGTGTGTGCGTCGGAGTGTGCGGGAGGCGGTGGTGTCGCGGTTAGCGCACTGCGCTACGAACCCGGCAACCCAAAATTCGATTCCGGCTCACTGCCAATGCCATTGACGATTTTCTGAACCGGTCCTGGGTCTCTCCTAGATCAACTGAGCACTGAGTGCAGTGTGGAAAGATCGCTACTCAGGAGCCAGACGGTCTGGGGTGGTCCTGGCTACCCTCTAACCCTCTTATGCCGTGCTACCCTGAAGTTCTTGCTAGAAGCACTTGATCCTACAGTCTTTTGAGGCTATATGCGGAAAAATTGTCTGTTGTGTCAGTGTGCTGCATTTGTAAGTTCTCCTGGCGTTCTGCATGGGTTTCCTCAAGGTTCTCTGGTTTCC
Organism: Mordacia mordax; assembly: GCA_036362905.1. NCBI lineage: Eukaryota > Metazoa > Chordata > Hyperoartia > Petromyzontiformes > Petromyzontidae > Mordacia > Mordacia mordax. The sequence continues at coordinate 9,944,004 of JAZEWT010000004.1, forward strand.
TGCCATATTAATCCAAAAGCTGGTTTCTCAAGGGTGTGTGTTTGTATTTCACCAGACAGTGCGGCAAGGGAGGGGGGGGGTGGTTTGTGGCAAACGCTAAGGCTATACGGCATGCACGAGCTCAGAAGAACTCAGCCCCAAACACACCGTTCAAATGCACGAAAATGTACACTTTGCGAATATGTGTGCGTGTAAAGGACATGAACTGAAGAACTTTTGTTCTGACAAATGAAATTTAGCACACATTAGCGTGAACAGTGAACAAAATGAAAATTCTAAAATTGGCAAGACCTGAAAAAGGGGCTTCCTTTACAGCGCTGCATGCACATAAAAGCTATTTATTTCAGAGACTTTAAATAAAATATAAGAACGTCTCATTAGCATACTCAATATTGCAATATTGCATATTTCATAAAAAAAGCTTTTTACCCACATAATGCTGACCCAAGGGTGTTTAATTATTTTCTTATGTTTAAATTGCTCTAGCAACAGATGACACACTGAATCTTTACGCACAAGTGCTTCTCAAGCACAGCGGATGCTTGCATTGCTTACGATTAGCTTGGGAAACCTCCAAGCATGAAACTTACAGAGGATGAAACAAGCCTACTTTAAAAACAAACTCTTCCCAAGTAAAAGTAGTGTGATTCTTGAAACATGCATTTAAAATGCACAAGACAACAATGAAAGTGTAATATTCCCATTCCCAATAAGGCAGGGCGATGTACTGGCTGTGGCGCCAGTACACTTTTTTGGGGAAACTTACTCAGCAGGCCGATTAACATAGGCAGCAGTGTGTGTTTGGACGATGGGAAGAAACCGGAGTACCCGATGAAAACCCACGCAGATGCGGGGAGAGAACACACAAACTCAACACACGAAGGTACCCAAGCAGGGAATCGAACCTGGGTCTTCTTGCTGTGAGGTGACAGCACTACTCTCTGCATCACCAAACCCCTGGATATAAATATAAAAGAATTTTGCCATTTTTCCAATAAGAAAAGAACTGCTTGAAAACGAAAAGGAAGTCAATCTGAATAAACACCAACAACGACACAACCGCCGCAAATGAAACCACGCAATTGCTGAGCGTAAAAACAAGAACGCAAGATCCAACACCGACAAAAATCGAAACTTTACTGGCCTTCACCAGGCTGGCACCACGGCTCTGTGGCATGAGGCGGAGCGCAGGCGAACCACTTACCAGAATCGTTGCGCAGATATGACGCCACGGCCAGGGTGAGACACGACTGGCACAGCAGCTCCAGCAGCATGGGTGGCAGCGGCGTGTGGCTGGGCCGGCCGGACTCCCCGCCATGCGCCTCCCCAGCAGGGTACGCTCCGCCGGGGTTCATATAGCTTGCCAGCACCTGCCAGGGGAGGTTCCCACGAGGTATTTGGTGGAAGGCGCAGCCCAAACCTACTGCACCCCCCCCCCCCGCGATTCTGTTTGCTTTGTTTGTTTCATGCCACCGTGAATGCAGAGATAAGGGCTAAGGCAGATTTAATAATAATATAAATAAGTTGTAAGTGTATGGAACGCCGCCAGCGATTGTCTCCTAATGTATTTAAAATATATTACTTATATGCAGTGGCATAACTGTAAGTTGAAGATACATAACGGAACATCTGGTCATGTGCCAAGCTTTGCAGCTCTGTATAAGTTATTCAATTGTTTTCTGCAATGCATTTCCATTGTTTTACTACAATGATGTGATCCAGTAAACCTGAGATGGATGTTTCCTCCTCCTACGCCTTTGTTTCCCCAACTCAACTTTAAGATCTCTCCCCATGCCACCTCTTTTCTGTAATGTATTTTGGTATTTCCTTGTAACCAAGTTCTATTATGCAAATAAACAAAATATTTGTGCAGTTTTCACTCTTTACGACGCAATTTTAGTCTTCAGAGGCTAAGCATAATGATAGTTGCTAATCAATGCAAAATAAACAGTTCAGGGTTTACTTGTACCGAGTCAATGCTGCAGATATCATGTACTCCAAGAAAGATATAAAATATATATTTAATTATGAGATGGATCACGTACACCAAGACAGCTACGTGGAAGATGGTTTGTTAAAATATATATTTAATTGTGAGATGGAGAGATTCATATTCATAAGCCTTCAATTGAATTTGATTGATAATGTAGTCAATAGTGTGGAAATTATTCCATAACGCAGTTTGCTCATTGGGTTGAGCAGCCTATACACATGATCTGAAAATGTGAAAAACGGATTTTTAGATGTATGCTTGGAACTGCACGAGGATCACAGAACATAGACATCTTTATGGACTTAAGAAATATATTGCTCTGGGAAGTACCGATCGCTTACAAAGGGCGACGGCTGGTGCTCAAGATTAACAATGCCAGCCAAAGGAGAGAATACGTTCCAGAACATATCTACTGTGGAGCTGCAGCAATTATATTAGCATGTGAACAAGAAATAAAGTATAGTTACAGTTAGAAACCATGATGACCATAGCATTTGGATGCCTGCAACCTGCAGTTATGAAAACATGGCTTGCGATGACTATGATTAAAATATTGGCAGTAATACATAAACAAAGAGAGCTTGCATCAATGTACTCATGTTTGTAATGTTGGCAATTCATAACGGTGAATGAAAGCAATTTTCTGTTCTTAAAATGGACAACCACACTTCTTCGCGGAGTTTAAAGTTGGTTGGCTCCAAAAAACTTTGGCATTTATAAAAGGAGATCATGTTAAATTACAAATAGTTTATTGATGATTGGCAGCATTTCAATAAAGCTGTCATGTGTTACCACCGGTCATGCCAGTTGCACAGAGTGTTATGGACGAGGGGGTCCATTAGTATT
>JAZEWT010000004.1:9946956-9994924 GCA_036362905.1 Mordacia mordax
CCGGCATCACAAAGTAAAATTTCAGACGAGTAGCTGACATTGAAGTACATTACGGCACATTTACCGCTGCTATCTGGGGCATCATTATTGCATTTTCTATTAACTTTTCAAATGCATCGCCAGACCAAAGTCAAATATCATCCGGCATATTTTTCAAAAATCCATTTTGGCCTATGGGTGGTTCACTGTCTCGTCTCTATATCCGAAAGAATTTCTCCCCCAAGGCCAATCGCACTCAGTGTTTCAAAACAGCAGTGATGCACAATGATCTTTAACTTAAAAATGAGAAGGCATGAGAAATAAAATCCATGGAATATTGAATTTAAGCTGAAATGAAGCAACATTCAAATCGTACAGACATATATCTGCATTGTTATGCAAGAGTACAGCATTGTTAGAATGACCTTTACAATTCGAATGGTGGATTACTTGAATGCTGCCGGGCTATACTATGCACAAGCTATCCTAACAACAGCACAATGGATACAATTCAATTTAGGAATAATAATTATATATTGCGATTTACAATACAATATTTGAGGATGCCATAAAATAGCAATGCCCTAGATATGATAACATATGTCCTTTGAATTTCTCAACTCTTTGCATCAGCCGAAACATATACTAGCCAGAATGGAATAAATGTGAAAAAAGAGGTAAAATGTTACGTCTTAATAGAACAATGCACTAAATGGCATAAAACCCCAAATATCTAGCTGTTGAAACATCGGCAAGACCACCACCATGATAATTAAAATCCTTCATTTTAAAACGCTTTAAACAGTTATAAAAGTATTATCAATTGTAATTACACCACATGTCGTTTTTTTTCCTTAACAAAACTGTAGAAGATACCATTTGAGCATCATGAGGATCATTCAGATGTACCGACCGCCTTGTTATCAGCTCGTTAGTATGCAGGGCACCCCCATTAATCTGCATGAATTATGTTAACAAGATGAACCTGAATGCCTTATTAAATATGTGCATCTGCGTACAGCTTGTTTACTCGCCAACTCTCCATGTATTGCCATCCCCAAGGAACGTGATGCGCACACAGAGCCTGCGGACACTTTTAATAATAATAATTGAACTTCTACAGCGATTTTCACCCGAGGGTCACAAAGCGCTTTGCGGTGGCACGAGCCGCCAGCGGCTCAATACGGTGACGGGCGCTTATTCTCAACTGATCCAAGTGTCCCACAAAACCCACATGACGACTCTTGGCAATCGCCAATCAGGTGCATGAAATGTGCAGCGGGCACTTCAGAAGATAATTGGGGGAACATGGAAAACGCAGGATTCGTGTGGAGTCTATTAGGGCTGATTTGGAAACTATGCTCGAAAATCTTTCATCCACACGGACATTTTTTTCTCAAGAACGTTACTTCTCAAGAGCATCTTTCTGGCGTTACGTATGACATGCCAAATGCGCACCAGTGTTATTGCCGTGTCAATAACCTATGCAGCATTGCGCATTATTTCAAGGGAGAACAGCGTGATGAACACACAAACTGGTCAAAGGGCCATCAGCGGTGCCCATATATCATAACAGCTTGCACCAAAGTATTTTCTCCGTGGGATGTGACATCACAGGAAGTTATGCCCCATCATTTTATTGTTGCCCAATACTTATCTAGGCTCGCCAAGACCCTGAATCACTGGTTTCAATTTTGAGTGCAAAGAGCTCCGTGTTGCTCCCAGAGAAATGCGTAGGTGAGACGGGGCTTAACACCCATCAGCAGGCAATTTGGTCAGCCGTATTAACATTCCAGCTGAGGATGGCGTCGTCTACAAATGTGTGTCCATGCATTCACCACCCACGCACTCATTGCACCCCACACACACAGCACAGAGCACCTTAATCGAGCAGCCCGAGGAGAGGCGAGTGCACCATTACTGAGCCTCTGCTGCCGTATTTAATACACAGCTGTGATTTTCTAGACGCTTAATTAACTTTTGAGTAAGCGCGGCATGCGTGTCATAATGGTGCATTTCTGTACAATGGGCAGCCCTCGCAAGGTCTCGTAGGGGGGATAAGATGGGCCATGTAAGATGACGACTGAAACAATTTTCATTTTCTCTCTTTATCTCCCTCCAGCAGGCGCATTCGCATGTCCACGCTTTCATTTTGCATGTCACTGGACACCCTGGATGTTATTATCCTTTTTACAACCTCAACAAACAACTTTCTCCAATTCGATTTGTCTTTTGATCATGCTCAGCACTTTAAAAGCTCCCAGTCACAATTACACAATCTTGGTTACAAATGTGAATAGCAGACTGACATTTAAAATAACGTTTTTCTTCGGTTTGATGTTTTTCAATGGCTTGAAAAACGGCGTACTTAGTTCACAAGTAATTTATTTTCAGACGACCGGTTAATACTGCCAGCAATGCGGTTTCCCCAAATCGCATTTTCGAAGGTCACTGAGACTAAACAAACGGAGAAAAAGAGGTTAAATGAATCAGCGTCCAAGAATCTGCAGGCTGCCCAACTCCTGCCAAATTGGGACGTAAAGAGAATTTTCAAACACGTCGATGGGGGCTCTAAACAAAGTCGTCAAACCATAAGTCGTTCCATCACAACGCGAGATGAGCGTTGGCTCATGATGGTGTTGATGGGTACAACAGTCCGTTGCACCCATCACATTCCGTTGCACCCATCAACACCATCATGAGGCTGAGAATTTTTTTTTTTAAAGCAGACCAAACCTGAATGTCACAATATGTTCCAATTCAGGGACTGGTGGTAGGTGAAAGAAATAAAAAATATATCACCTGTGTTCCATACTATTTCGTGAATTACTTACAGCAGGGCAATAGTACCTGGATGGAGATTTATGGTTGCCAAAGATAATAATGAATAGCTGTATAAGACCCACTTTTTCACACCCAATGATGCTGCACAAAACCTAATTTTCCAATGTGAAAGGTGTCGCCAGCATAAGCAGTTTAAATCGCATAGGTTTCAAATATTTGACAGGTTGAAATAAATGGGAGTTTACCAACCTTAAAAAGAGTTCATGAATTCCTGATTAAATTCTTTTTTTTTAAATAATTCTGCCAGCTGCAGGATAGTGCATGATTTAAAAATGTGTATCAAAGAAACCACATTCTTAAAACTCAAATAATTAAAATACATTTCAAGGTTTCTTTTTTTAATTGCTTAAAGTATTTGGGTACGTTCAGTCTCTCGGAAATGTGTTCAATGTCTTTTCAATAACGTTTACATGAAACCAAGGTGCAGTAAGTCAAAATTAAAGCAGACAATTCATTGTAGTTTTAGATGCTGCTATCATGAGTCATGACCTCTCCACTGCTGGGTTTAAGGCTCCACAAACAAGCCATATCTAACCATTTTGCAATTCGACAATCCTTTTATTTCCTGCAAAAATCCGATGTCATCGCCTCATCCCCACAGTGAATGTCTTCTTGGATGCGCTCTCCTTTGGTTGCCACCATGCCTTTAGCCTCCCCTCATCCCCTTGTAACCCCTTCAGTATGGTGCTTTATAAAACCTCAAACGTATCTTATAAGTGAAGACTACGAGCCTACGTTTTTCATGCAGATGCTAGGAGATTGGCACAAACAAGGTGCTCTGACCCTTGCGGAATGATTTGTGCAACCCGACCACCTGTAATGAATTGCCTTTTCACAATGACATAGAGTGTAGCAGGGCTTTTCAAGCGATCTTGAGGGTGCAGATTACACATCAAACCATGCTGCGAAAGTGGATAACAGAAAATGCAAGTACAAATCTACTATGCACGAGATATTTTTCCACAGTCATTCCCAGGAAACTCTGGGTCAAATACCCAGTCTCAGTAAACCAAATAATTTGGAAAGCATCTTGAGATGCAGTCACGTTTATACACTTTTTAAGACCCTACTGTACCATAATGTATCGAAACCAAGGAGCAGAAGCACAGGAATAATGCGATTCTTTCACAGTAGGGACTTGTGCATATAGCGGTAGCAATGTGAACTGTCTACAACTTTATTACAACTGTCAACGGTCATAATCACCACCCTATTCTCATTTCAGATGCCGATGTTCATAAATCGACTACCTAACAGCACGCGCCTTTGGTACGGCAGTTGTACACACATGCGGCTTACTCTGTACAAATTAGCTCAGGCCTTGTAATAATTATGTATCTCCCATCCTTGGCACCTTCGGCTTGTGTTTTGTAATAAGTACGACAAATGTGTCAAGGAATAAATCACCAGCCACGTTGTACAAACAGCTGCATGAAGGCCTCCACCGCACCGTGGGCATCCCTCAAAGTCCTGCAACTGTGCACTCCATCACCCTCACTCCTGAACGTGAGCCGATCTCATTGTTCCATCACCACCGGGCTCCTCCCATGATATGTGCCTTTTCCTTACGGTGCCAATCCGTCACTTGTCTTGGCCAGAGACCATCATATATTTTCTCAAAACGGTGCCCTGCCCAAGCCTGCACTGTGTGTTACCATCACTATGATGTCTAACTTGCTTATGTTTTCACGGAACTAAGCATGGCTCATCAAGTCTTCTGCAACAATTCAAAGCAGCATGTTGTTGCCGGTTGTAAACGGCCAGAATCTTGATTGACCTGGACTGGCCGCTTGCCCTCCAGGGATGGGGTAGTGAAACATTTTTTTACAGTCGGATGCCCTTCTTGACAGCAACCTCTTTTATTTAGCTCGTTATTCGTCGATAACCTCCCCACAGACTGGTTCACTAACGGGAGACGTTAGCAAGAGTATACTACTCCAGACCTGTTCACCAAGGGAGACCCGAGCAGGAGTGCTCGACTGCAGGTGACATAGCTCAGTGGTTCACTGGAACACACAAACCACTCCACCGCGATAAGGTTACCAAATATACACGGCAAAATCATTATTATTATTAAGCCGTAGCGTTAACCTCCACGGGACAGGGCGCTCACCTCGGCCGGCGTAAGGCTGGAGCTACTGACGCGCGGTGCGTGATGCGACAGCACCGAGAGACATGCGAGCAGCAGGTGTACGGCGCCGATCTCCAGCGCCATGCGGCGCAACAGCACGCCGTCGTCCGTGGTGAGCGGGGTCGAGCTGAACAGCGTGCGCAGCACGTGGAAGGGCAGCGTGGGTAGCACGCCCGCCGATGGCGACTGGAGGATGTGACCTGCTTGCGCACGCGCGCGTGTACGTACGGGAACGGAAGCGCACCGAAACGGCGAGCGCCGCACTGGCGGTCTCACCTCCAACCTCGCTCGGTCCTTGTGAACTCGCGACTAGCCATTACCAATTTCGCAGTGCTCCAAATTCTTCAGCGAAGAATGTTTTTTTCGAGAAAAAACTTGCGGGGAAAATATAGCGCCATTAATTTTTAATGACGGACTCAATTTTTTGGGAATGTCAGCAACATTGTTAAAATAACAAATGTAAACAGTCAGATCAGAACTATACGAACGTTAGACTGGTCCAGCTGAAGGATAATTGCTCAGAACCAGAAACAATACACCAAAACACTTTTGCGCACTTGGCTAAAAAAGGAAATGTTCTGAAGACGAGCACTGCTTCGGAGTTCACAGCGTGTCCGTGGGAGATGAATAACCATAACAGCATTTTCTGGTTCAGACACCAAGGAAATGACTTAGTCATCCATTGTTTCTTCAAATAAACCAGAGAAACACGATCCGCATGCGTTATAAACGCTAACGGGAGGCAAGGAAGAAATGCGGCAGTCACCTCCTTCGCCATCGTCGGTGACGCCTAGCACGAGTCGCAGTAGGCACTGGGCGTGCTTTCTCTCCCGCAGCAGCACTTCCGCGTAGCCGGGCAGCCGCAGGAATAGGCCGAAAGCGGCCAGGGAATGTGCAGGAATGGGGCAGAAAGACGGCGGCCGCGGCAGGGGCTTCGCGACGGACACCGCCACGGCGGAGCCCGAGGTGGAGGGCGCGACGCAGGGCTCCAGGATCTCGGTCGGCTCGTATCCACCCATGTCCCCACTCGGCTCGATTGTGACCCATTCGAACTGCTCGGGATCCCGCGTGCCCCGGTCCTGTCCTGATGCGGCCATCATTGGCCCGCTCACCTGGCAAATCGCCGTGAACATTCATAATGCGTTTCACCATGGCTTTTAGTTACAGCGTCGGCGTGCACATCTTTCCTACAAGTAGTCTTTCGAAAAGGAAGACAACCGAACGGTGCATGTAAAAATGAACCCACAAAGTAAGCCTTACAAAGATCTGTGGGATAATAAAGCTACAAATGCCATATTAATCACATACCATCTCATTAGTACGTTGTTCAATTCCGCAGACATCTGCTCTGTGTAATTACCAATACATCAGATCATGTAATCAGGCATAAATGCTCTGTATGAAAAAACGTTTATGGCCAGCCTACATGCCCGGTTTGTACGCACCAGGCATGTGCAAGTATGGGCCAGTGAATTGTAAAATGTAAAACGTTCAAAAGAGCATTATAAATATTTGGTTAAAGCTGCAATATGCTGGGTTTTAGAATGTGCAGTGACTGCCCGTGACACTTAAAGCATAACATTCAAATTGAAAACGTGTGATGCATTGAATTGTGAAAGAAAAAAAAAATGTACTTTCATCACCCTTATTAGCTACCGCTGTCTTAGCTGCTTTCACTCGAAGGCACAGATATTTAATACGCTCGATACAATTTCACGCAACTAACATAAACGTGTTGGTTGTCATGCTGTCTATAGCTCTGGCAGATTCATTTTATATGCACTTTGTAGACCCAAAGTCAGACAATGTGATAATGCCTGGCTATACAAATACAAATTCTGTCATAGATGGATGCACTAGCTGATATACGGCATGTTCCTTGCTGTTAAGAAGATATACTTCAAACAGCTTTGCAATGGCACACACTATATAAAGCACAACATATGTGGGGGAAGTGTTCAATTTATTTTGGTAAGCAGCAAATCTAGTCAAAAGACTTTCTTAAATGTGCGAAACATTGCAATTGTGGCTTGGTTCAAATGTTCAGAAAATAATATACATGCTTGCAAATAGCAATAACAATCTGTTTAAAGGATTGAAGGGTCTTTCAATTTTGTTTCTGAATAACTGCTTGCTTTGAATCCGAGATGGAAGACTTGCCATCATTTGAAGCATTTCAAAAATGCATTTGAAGCATGCTTAAAATACTGAAATTTGTTAAAAATCAATTTGGCAGACTCTTAACACCACCTGCTGTTCAGATTACCTTATATAAAACAACAAACTTAACCAGCACTTGCATGGCTTGTGAAGCAGGATAGCATCACTTTGTAAATATACTTACACGTGGAATTTGCTCGATCTACTGCTGCATGAAAAAGTTTCTCCAAAGTTGTCGCCGTTTCACACAGTGCCTCAATCCAATGGGGAATACAACCAAGTTGTAAATTATGCTGACCGAGCAGAGAACATGTTCATGGGTGCAATGCTCGGGAATATAAAATTTGCATTTTATCATTTATTAGGTTTTGCTTTCATCACTCCACCCATGTCTCGATTGTAATTTCAAGCAAGGAAACCATATTGTTCGTAAAGGGTTGGACTGTACAGTTTCCAAAAAACGACAAGTGCCAATAACAACTTGCTAGGGCGAAATGAAATTTCATTGTACAATTATTTTTACTACCAGCTCAAAAAATATTTGTGAAAAAAGTGCATTTAGCAGCAGCAACTACCCCCATTCAATACCAGTACAAACGAGCTGGGGCAAGCCTAAAGGCATGAGTGCAATACTTCGCAAAAAATAACCTGCGTACCATACAGAAATGTGATAATAAGAAAATCCTGAACCGAAGAAAGTGAAATTCAACCGAGCGCAGCAAACAAGAACACACAAAGCACTCACACTCATCGAGTCGAAAAAAAAAACAAGCATCCACAGCCACGTTACCAGAAGGGGAGGCATTCACAGCTAGTGCGAAGGATGAAGAGGGCAGCAGCTGGGGAGAGGCACATCTGAACAACTGACCTGCTGAATGATGTCTGGGTAGAGCATGGGCAATCGCTCGGCAATGAGAGCCAGGCCCCCAAGCCCCGCAAACACCTGCAGCGGAGATTGCACAGGTGCCGTCTCCAGCAACGATTCGTCCAGGGCCACGTCCATCGACTCCTCCGCGACGGTCTGCAGCCCCTCCGCTTCCACGCACGCCAGCGGCAGCTCCGAACCTTGCTCTGTGCCAAAGACACACACACACCGCCGCGGGTCTTCATACCGTCGCGGCAGAACCTCACCTGCAAATGCCAATCCAGGCTGTTCATCTTAAAGACTTAGCATTGATGATGTGACCTCTGTTTTAATCGGGCAGCCCTACTCAGTGTAAAACAGAGCAGGGTAAATATACATGGGCATGTATTAGCAAAATATGGAGGAGGAGTGGTAGTGTGGTTAGAAGACGTGACTGTGAACTTAGTGATGATCACGGTCAACATCAGGGGTGAAGTAATTCTGAACTGGTCTTGAGCATGCCAATACTTTAAAAAGCCTCAGCTGAAGAGTGTGGTGAATGATGGACAAACAAAAGTCATGGTTTGGGAAAGCCTTCATTGAACAGTGGATTAACAAAGGACTCTAAATTACCTGAAGATGCCTCAAACGTGCAAGGCGAAACATCATGAAGGAGGAGCGATCGGCACAGCTATCCCAAAAGAGCAGCTTTTGGTAGCAATCAATAATTTTACATCAACAGAAAGTGAACAAAATATGATTCGACTTACTTAAACGTGTTAAATCACATTTAAAAGATGCATTATTTATATACGTGAACTGAAAGTTTCACCTTTCTCTGTCCTGAGGCGTTTGTAGGCATCGGTCTTGGACAGGCTGGAGTCGGGAATGACCTTGGAGCCCAGTTTGACGGTGAGGTCAATGGAGCAGAATCCCTGGGGCAATTTGAGGTCGTGCAGCAAGGCCAAGAGTTGTGCCAGAGTGAGCTCGGGGGGAAGCGGCTGACCTGTGAGCAACAACGCAGAGCATTAACTGCGTGTGCTACCGCCACCCCGACAACTGCAAATGTGCTGGGTGCCCCCTGTCTTGTGCACATTTAACAACAGCAAAACATTTTTAAACACCTGTACACTTGTAAAACACAGAAACTACTCAACGTAAAAAAAAAAACATTTATTATTTACAAGGCGATGAGGCCTGAAAATTGCTGGCTCCTAAAAGTCACTATATCTGTACTCGTGTAGGTTTTCACGGCTTGACGTACAAAAACGGCTTCCCAAAGCCGGGGAGCTTAGAAGCTGTAAAGAGAATACCTGACAATGTCCCCTAGGTGGGAGAGCAAACACTCGACAAGGCTACCCCAAAAGAAAAGCTATGGACAACAATTCTCAGTCGTAACATTTTAAAATAAATCAGGTCGGATGTGTGTTTGAAAAATAGTTACCTGAATATAGACTTAGACGTATCAGCACAGTAAACATCACAATCCAAAGCCTCTGCAACCACAACTGGAACACCTGGGCCATGATCGATTTTTATGAGCAACTGATCATTGGACTACAAAATAGGCCAAATGACACCATACAATCCTGCAAAGCTGTTCATATGTTCAAAAATGTATCACACGTACAAATGCTGCAGGCCATTGTATTAGCACACATGTTATTATGCGGAACAGCTCAAGGCGATTTAAATCTAGTCCACGAAGCAAAATGTATGTTCCTTAAATATTAACGTTTCTAGTATAAATTCAATAGATTAAATGGTCTTGTAGTCTGTATTTTGAATGGCTTAACAATCAGGAGAAATTGTGTATAATAAGACAAGGTCATATTTAAATATTTAATTCCAATTTCTGGACGAAAAATAATCCGACAACAAAAAAATTGAAATGGTGATGAATTGTGGTATAAATATAAGCAGCAGATGCCGGGTAAGTCACCAGATGGCTTATAAGCTGAAGACAGCATCGTATAACAGCACATCTGAATTTTCTATCCAATTTCACAGAAGCACTGATAGCGATAAGAACGGATACTACACTTGATCTTGGCCAAAACAGGACTTGATGTGGCACATCCCAATACTGTGCAAAAAATAAGAATGGCAGGCAAAGCAGAGGTGCCAGGTTAAGACAATTGCCAGCACAAATAATTATTGATGATTAAATTTCTCTGGTAAGATAAAAAAAAACAGTATTGCTTGAAAGAGGAAAAGCACATAACAAAAATGTACATCTCATGGCATGCCATAAAATACACCAATATATTTAAGCGAGTTAGATAAGAGTTATTTAATCCTAACCTGAAAATAACTGCTACGGGAAATGTGTTCCCATAACGTACAGCAAGACCCACTGAAGCAGGAGGCCAATTCTGCTTATTAATCGAATTTCAAAATCAGAATTTTAAAAATCTTTATAATGTGATGGTCTCAAAAGTGTTTAATGCTAAAGCAGGAACTCTTGTTTGACAGCTTTAATATATACATTCATTGGGCTCTTACATTAGACATTTTTTTTCTGCAATAAAAAAATCAAATAAACGTGTAAAGTCAGAATGAAGAGGGAATGAGATTACTTTACATTTTATAAAAGGTGCCGAACACTAAAGTCCAGAGCAGAATGAAATATGACACGGTTAACATTCCAAGAGAAAGATGACCGTAGGCTTGTAAGAGCATCTCGGGACAAAGCGACAAGATATTTAATATAAAAAACAAATGCATGCCGAGAATGTCAACAAAAACATGCAAAACAGGAAAAGTGGAATATGCCATATTTTGAAATGATTAACGTTTATTGTAACAACATTTACGGAGACGATTTTACTGCAATTAGATTTGGAACACAGAAAAAAAGCTGGTATTTTATCTGGCCATTGGTATGCAGGACTGCTGGCAAACACAGCAGTGCAATAACAAATTATATGTCACTGAAGGTGATTTTTTTCCCTTAGTTTATTAAGTGTGTTTCGCTCGATTAATCCCAGTATATGGTTAGAGATATTAGTCAGTGTTGTTTGGAATATTTGCTTATTTGAGAAGCATAATTGAATAAACAAAGCATCTGCACTCACAGTTGCCTGTGAAGGCACTTTTTCCAGTAATATCTGCATTGCACCCAGGGGTTTTGGTACATTAAACAAAACCGCTAAAATGCAGCATTATAAAGAGCACCATGACTAACGGCAGAATGTGTTGTTATTAAAATTATACGATGTTTCACTATGTAAGGACTGTAAATTGCTCACAGACAAAGAGAACCGCCATGTGTCGGCGATGTGGCGAGACTAACAGATGACTGTGGAACAACCGTGCGTCTCGCGTTAACTCATTTACATAGAGTGGCGGCAGTGTGGTGATGGATGTTTGCCACTTGTGTTGGGTTATTGACTCTCAAAACACCCTCACCCTCCGCCGGCTGCTGCTCAGCACGTTAATCGCCCCATCACTCGTCATCACTTCAAATGGCTCATGCTGGAGGGGGGGGTGGATGGGTGTGGAAGTGACACAGGTTCTAATAACAGCACTACATATGTTAATTGGATGTAGTTCGGGATGAAGGCACAATTGTGTCACTATCGATAACGCCGCTACGTCAATTGACGGTAACGAATTACTGGTGGGAGAAAAAGGCAGTGCCGTTTTGTCAAAATCTGGCATCCTTGGTTCGTTGGACTACTGCAGTGGCATTCGGGATTCAATATTGCGTAGGTTAACGTTAGGGGAATTACTGTTAATTTGATAAGAAAACGTGGCTGTATAACTCAACTTTACGTGTAATATTTCATTTCTGTTTACCTTTTATTTTCCTGTAAATCCGCAAAATCAATGCGTCTCTAATTTAACTCGCGTTTACACATCATGTATTGGGACTATCCGCTATAATTCAACAGGGTTTGCCAGCAGTGAGCTTCAACGCTGACGACTGTGGAGCTGTCCGTGGTGCTGCATGTCTCTAATCCAGCAAAATAGAGGCAGTGCTTCGGAGATCACACAGATTTATAACTCAAACGCAGTGGGCTGCAAGAAGGCCTAATGACTGGCAACAGAACAAGTGGGTTCATGCACCCGTATGTCTGAACCTTTGAGCAATATCTTGCACAATACCTGTGAGCAAACATTTAAATTCAAAACAGTCCTGGAAATATCTTCAGACATTTTCAGGCTCTCCTGGATAAATATCTACCATTAGTTAGTAATGATGTAAATTTTGTCTACTGTGTAAACGTATGGATATTAAATACTCAAAATAAAAAAAATTCAAACAACAAATATATAGTTAACTAAATAAATGTCCTGTACTCATAAGATTGAAATCCAATAAAAACATATCCATTGACAGTGTAACACATTGGAAGACACTACCGTATTTGGTTGCTTTCAAAATAATGAATTAGATGCATAGCGAGGTTTCATTGGTCAAAGTGCAAAAATAGAACAGATGAAAAACCACAGCATGTGGGAAGACCTCGTTAGACTCTCAGGACACTTGGTTTGTCCATTTCATGGCCTCTTCAGATTAACTCAAGGTATGACCTTCAGAATCTCGAAATAGGAACAGCTATTGGAGGTTGATTAGGATTCAGTGTTAGCCTCAAACAGCCTACAGGTTGCATGCAAAAAGCTGCTGATGACATGTCACGGCACTAAGTAAAAGATAAATAGATTTGATAAAGCACAGTCTTGAGATTAACGTAACACTATTTTATAAAGACAGCACTGAGGACTTTTCTTTGAGCAATGACAAGCTGCCTACTCTTGATCAATTTTCCTTCCCATTGTACCCCCCATGCCCTGCAAGAGATGGAAAATAAATAACTGATATAAAAACATTTAAAGATGTCTCTATCAGACTTTAAAGTATTCCAACAAAGTTGGTTGGAAAATGCAATTTGCAGAGCCAATTACTACACCAGTTAAAGATCGAGACTGTAATGTGATAAGAGCTATAATTTAAAAATTCCATACATTGAACACATCCACAGAAAAGAACCAATTACATCTGGAAACACTGGCAGCTTGTCAAATGCAGTGGGTGGCCCCATGGCGTTTGGGAAACTTGGGGAAAATCACCATATTGCCACTTTCTGTATTTTGGTGGAGACAGCAAAACATCTGATTATGCAAATGATATGCAAGGTGCTCACAGCCACTATTCGCAGCATTTAAGAGTCGTCCGTCGGGGAGCTTTGGGACGGCATGGCTCAGAATTAATTACTTGTCCTTCAGCAAAAAATGACACTGCTCACAATTTTGAGCAAACTTTATGGCCACATGAAAATGTCAGCAGATTTTTTTTTTAATTGCCAGGCAAAAAAAGAATGCATTGCTGTTTTAAAGATGAACCTCTGTGGATATGTAAAGCAGGGGATTCTGGAAGAGCATGGTATTCCAGTGAGAAAAAAATGCACTATGTAACACGCATCATCAATATACCTGCCAACTGTAAATTAGCATTACAGAGCTTTATAAGACTTATCCAAAAAGACAATTACCCTTACACGTGTTTTTTTAACTCCTCAGTTACAAGTCACACACTGAATACTACCACAGTCACAGCGGAAGCATTCCATTACTCCAAGAGACACTGCACATTGATATCTTACTACAAATTATATATTATTTTCATGTTTTTTTCTTGCCTACCAAACACGCTGTTAAAATTCAATACTAAATTCCTTTAGGGTACAGCGCATAGCTTTTAGCCAGAGGTTTGACACTGCCGCTGTATTTCCAGTGCACTGGGACAAGTGTATAATATTGGCAGCCTCCACCCACATATCTTGAGTTAGTCACCGATATTTTATTTCGTGACGTACACTTTCATTCTTTTTTTTAATCCTCCAAATTCCTTCAAAAATCACAATAATAGTAAAACAAAGGATTTCTTTTTCACAAAAGACAGAAATAACCAAAACTAACATGACCAAATCCACAACAACAACAACAACCTTAGTTATAGCACAAAAATGAAAATTAATGTGCTCTGCACATTCAGGTTAAATAAGCATGTCCTTAAGGGGAAGCAAGTGGCGATTAAACCTTTGCAATTGCCACAGAGCGAGAGATCCTGAGCGGTGCTGGGCAGGGCAGCTGGGGACCTCACCAGGCAGCAGGCGGTGGTACAGCAGCAGCACGGGGATGCTGATGGTCTTGCTGGCGGAGTCGGCAGATGCCCTTTCGGCCAGCGTGGGGTTCGCCGCCGTTCGGCCGCGGCGCGTAGGTGGTCGAGGAGGCGTCGCCGACACGGAGCGTTTTGACTGCGACTTGAGGCCTTCAGGGGGATAGGACCATGAAGGATTGTGAGAAAGGATGGCAACAAACGAGGCGTCGGCACGAGAACCACCCCAGCAGGCACCGCGGCCCAGTCGTCCTCACGGAGTTCAAAAGCTTTGACCACTAAACAAGCCTTGACCACAATATTTGTGTTGCAATTTATCAATGCAGTGATTGTCTATGATTTTTTTTTTTACATCAGCAGTCCGCCATCATTTAATGTGTACAGATTGTCTCAATAATATATAGATAGAAATTGCCTGCCTCTTCACATGCTACGTAATTATGACGGCTCGCTTTGATTACAAGCCCTATTTTGGTAGTTATCCAAATGGCTTACATTAAGCTATTAATCCAGAAAACATATTTCGTGACAGCCGCTGCCACATTCTCTCCCAATTAAAATACAATGAAGGCCACGCCGTGATTAGATCCTATTACCGGAAGCCATAACAACTCCGTAGGCGTCCTGCAGGCCACTGTCAAACTTGCCCTTCTCCTTTCTCTCCTGGGGCTTCTTCTCCTTCTCCTCCTTCTGCCCGCCGAAGAGCTTCGCAGTTATGCTTGGAGTATCTGTCAGAGCAGTTCGCAGCTGAGCAACTCCACAAAGCATGCATTCGCTCAGCCTCCAACGTTGCAAAACATCTGTTAGATTAGTACACCATCGTCAACTATGGTGCATGCATAGCAGTGTCAATCCACTGCTGTGCAGGGTCGTGGGGGCTGTTGAACCGTACTCCACGATACTGGTTGGTGATGAAACATTCAATCGATACTGATGTTCGCCATAGTCAGGAATAAAACTCATCAGACTCCAAGAACACCATGCTAACCAGATAGGGATGCTGAGCATTTTCCACAAGCAAATGGCTTTTAATACCAGAAATCAAATAAAGTGTGAGAGAGTTGTACATTTGACTGCCACATAATCACCTATAACTGGGCAGGCATTCATGAAACAAAAATTGGTTGGTGAGTCACAGGCGGAATGGAACCAAGTTAATTTAAATTTTAATACGCGAGCAAGACAATATAACCCTTTCAAATGGACACCCTCCCCCTTTCTATTATCCCTGAAAGCGATTGATGCTGTAGACGGGAGTATCTTGACATAAATAGCAGTCACACACATGACTCGCACACAGAACGCCTGAAGATGCCTTCAACGTCGGAGGAGGAACGTCGCGAAGGAGAGAGGAGGAGCGATCGACGCGGCTATCCTGAAAGAGCAGCTTTTGGAAGCAATCATCATGGATCAAGCCTTGAGAACCTATATCAGTAGATATCATCACCTCCTCCACTAAAATTACTGACATGCCTGTAGTTTCACTTACAGGCTGCATCAGCAGATAAACTTGGGGGTCGATAGAACAAGAGAGAGAGGCACTGTCTGGCTGTAGAATTTGATCCTATTGATGCACCGATTCATATTAAACGTAATTCTAACGCTGGACACACGAATACACGCATGATTTGATTCGTATGTGAAGTTCACGTGATCCCTGCAGCTAATACAGGTGCAACGTTCAGGACCGTGCAAAACATATACACGTTTCTGAATCACACAGTAGCTCACAAATCTGTGACAATTCCTTGAATTGCCAGTGAAAAGTGGGGAAACTATGAACGGCTACATTTTTTATCAGTCTCTGCCTCACCCACTGGAAGGCCATGGTGAGGCAGAGCTTATATTAGCAGACACGGAGTAAGGCAGGACTGCAAACCAAGATAAAATGCCAGTTCATAATTGGGCACTAGCAGATTTTTAGTTAGGAAGCCAATTAACCTTGGCAGCATGTTTTTAGATTGCGGAAAGAAACCAGAGTACCCAGAGAAAACAAACACGGTTATGGGGAGAACAGTAAAACTCCACACAGCAAGACAGCCTAGCTGGGAATGAAGCCTTGAACTTCAATGTGGTGAGATGGCAGCACTACTCACTGTGCACGCCCTGCGCCACTTTGCCACTCCGAATGGCAAGCCACCCTACTGCTTATTAAGAGTTTGTGGAGGCCACGGTGTGGGTTGGAGGTATAAAACCTTGCTGACCTGACACACGGTCGAGCACGCTGGCCAGCGTGGTGGAGACGGGCAGCTGCAGGGTACGGAACTTGTGACCCGCTCCGTACATCGGGTGCTGAATCATGTGGCTGATGGCATTCACTCGCCCCTTGTACAGCTGGCAGCGGCATCGCCAGCACGCAAACACACAGAGACAAAGATCCCCCGCATCACCTCGGTAAACATGCGCATTAGGAAAACACAAGTGGCTGCGCATGATGCTGGCCAAGTTTAATCCCTTGTGCATGATGCCTTCAGAACAACTCTTCTCCCAAACGCACAGGCGCAATCTTACATTGTGCTGGTGTAGTTTTTTCACGGCTCGACGTATGAAAATTGCCTTCCATAGCTGTACTTTCCATAAAACGCATGATACCTCCAACGTGCGAGGCGAAACATCATGAAGGAAAGAGAAGGAACACTCGACATGCCTATCCTAAATGAATAGCTATGGAGAGCAATTGGTAAATAAATGTACAACCTTACATTTCCCCCCAAGCACTAAATATAAGAAATGGCTACAAAAATGTGAATACAAAAAATTAACAATTGGACGCAAAAATGAAAAAGAGGATTACAGATCCTCGGGAGGAAAGAGCGACAAACAGATGATAACAGCGACAGTGAAAAGGACTGCATGGGCCGTACCGGGCATGGTGAGTGCAGGAACACCAACACCTTCTCGTCCTCCAGCATGAGCTGCAGGAAGAGGCGGCGCACAAAGCCCGAGATGCTGCCCGACACGGGCAAGTTGCTGCGCAGGGGCGTCACGCGGAACAGCTCGCAGAGCACCTGCACGGACAAACCCCATTGTCTCGTCAGCCAGGCTGCCATCCCCCACAGCCAAGACACCTCGACGACACAAGCACAAGTGTGCGCCTCCCGATTGCCTTCCATGATACGGTCGCCGGTGAACACACAGGACTAGCCGCTTCTTGTGGGTCCTCGAGGAAGTAGATTTCCAAGTGTGAACCAAAATACAGTATCAGTTTAACAAGGAAAAAAAAGATAAAGCTTGATTCAAACAGTATGGAAAGAGTTAAGGATGCAATTAAAAAAATATACATCCTTTCTGGCATGAATACAAAAGGCAAGATCTTCACTCTCCAAATCGACATCTTTCATAAGGTTTTGGTATAAAAAGGAGTTTACAAGAGGCCAAAGCGTGCGATGCCATCCCGAAGCATATTAATGGGCGGCACTTGCCTGGGCCATGAGTTTTTGGTTGGAAGGGTGCCCACAGATGCACTGTGTGAAGAAGGCCACTGCCGCATTCTCAATGCTGCTCTTTTGCTGCGTGGTGAGATTGCTGGGCGAGGCGGAGGCCAGCGAGGTCAGGCTAGGCCGTGGAGCGCCGCAGCTGCTGGCGGCACCGTTCGCGCCGCAGCCCCCGCCGCTGGACAGCGAGGCGGAGGACGACGATGGGGTGGAGGAGGCAGAGGTGGCGGAAGATGACAACGTAGTGGGGGAACAGGTGGAGGCCGAGTAACAGAGAAGGGACAGCAGTGACGTCCACAAAGGGCGGCCCTCAGGTCCTCCGAGCCAGTCCTTCATTGTATGACTGCTGCCAACCTCGGTGAAGAATCGCAGCACTGGCGTGACGAGATCTGCTGTCAATTCCACCTCGTGGTGGCCGTCCGGCTCGGCGCACGCGCCGTTCCTGCTGGTACAAGGCGCTTGTTCCGAGCTGGGTGTTGAGGCTGTTGCAGAAATTAGGACCAAGCAACAATCCACCAATCCTTGAGCCAGATGAGCGGGAAACCGCGAGTCCAGCAGCTGCCGCGTGGCTTCAGGGGACTGGGCTACGGCTGCCAGCGTCGCCAGCCGTGATTCGTCCAGGGCGGACGCTAAGGGAACGCGATCGTCGGTGTTTAGCATGGCACTGCCGCGCTTCGAGTCGTCCGTTAGACCCTCGCGCAGATCGGCCTTCTTGCTATCGTCCGTGAGGGCCATGCTACGTTGGGCCTGTAGAGAGGGGAGGGGCACACCTAGCCAGCCCAGTAGGGCTGGGAAGTAGCTCGGGTGGATGTGGCAGAATGTGCACAACAGCCAGTCCACAGCCTTCTTGAGAGCCACGCTGAAGGGGAGGGAGGTCGACCAGGAGTACAACGCCCTGAAAAGCAGAGGTCTTTGTGTTGGATTTTGAAGCAATGAGAATCAAGTTTACAGTGTACTGTCTTATCATTCACAGGTGTGAAACATCACGATCGTTTTTGCTGATACACATCATAATTATGCTATCGCTATGAGAAGAGGCGCTGATACATCTTATAACGTTCCAGAGGTCAAGGCTGGAAGACCCATGCGAGCAAAACAAGTATATTTGCTCACTAATATAATTCATTGATCTCTTTAAGTTATGAACGTATTAAATGCATTGGCTGAGGCCATGCAAATGCCTGTAACATATACATCACAGATGCCATTTGCTGGGTTTCTTTCACCCAGAGATGTACCCTGGCTTAAAAGGCAAAGCAGTGATTGCAGGATGTCCGATATTGTGGGGTGCAGCACGTAGGACCTACTGGAAGAGCTCGCGCGTGAGCAAGCCAGGCAGGTCATACTGCACGGGCAGCTCGTAGCTGTGCCACAGGATGGCCGCAACACAGTGCACGTGAGAAGGTGAGGGCATCAGCAGGCCCTGCTCGGATGACAGCCCGTCAGCACGCCGAGACCCGCCCAGCCGTGCAGACTCAGCCACCCACTGCAGCAGCGACCGCACCCTGGGTCGCAAAGGCAAGCGCATGTTTACACCGGTCCGTAAAGAAAAGTTAACCACGACATTTTAACTTTACAACTGGAATGTAATGTAAAGGTATTGTGAAGCCATTTTATGAGTCCCTTCTGCTATGATCCTGGCCATCTGGTACCTGGCCCTTGTCCCATTGTCCTGCGTGGTGCCCAGCTGGTAGAGAATGTCCACGGTGGAGTCAGATGACAGCCCATTGAGCCTACCCAGGAGGAGAGGGCTGTTCAAATCTGTGAGAAACAAAGAGGGGGAAAAAGCGTCTTTAACATCGAGTGCCCAACAGGAGGGATATAACAGAGCTCGCCTGCTCTGAAAAGGATCTGTCGTTCCAAGCAAACCGCGGAGCTGGACCCACCGGTGGGGCGAGTCCCACACGCGGCGCCGTCCCTCAGCAGGATGTCGATGAGGCGCAGGCCCATGGGCGCGGACTGCAGGCCGAGCCGCACCAGCACGGCCTCGATGCTCGGCGCGTGCATTCCGCAGTACGGCGACACCAGCAGCGCGGCGCACGTCTGCAGGAGGTTGGCGGTGGGGGCGGCGGCGCTCGCCATCACGCCCTCCAGCTCGCTCACGTGAGTCATGCAGTGGTGCAGCAGCCGCAGCCAGCCGATGCTGCACACGTGGAGCAGGGTGAGCCCAAAGACAGGGGCGACGACGGTGGAGGGGGAGCACAAATACGTCAGTGCAAAGGAAGGGAAGATTACTTAAGCGCACTGCCGTTTGATATTTGCAACCTCGAATTTATCACAGAAACAATACGGTAAAGCGTAACGGCTGGGTGGGCACGCAGAGGCATCACTGCACACTTTGCCTCGTACATACTAACCTGTTGACAATAATTATCAGCAGCGCTACAGCGTCCATATAGAAATCTTTGATTCTATTGCACTGCCCTGCCCACATCACTCAGTGAACAGCGTAACATTGAGTCGTGTACTGTATAGGATCTCGCCAGGGCCGCAGATGGAGCCGTATCTTGACCACATACCCGAAAATGAATAAACATACGACTGGTGACCGGACACAAGAATGAAAAAAACTAAAATACGCAAGAGTAACACAAATTGATGTTGGCTGTGAGAATATATTGATTTTCTTCATTTTAAAACCAATAGAACATCTTAGGTACTCCAAAAACGGCAGTTCATAGCCTGTACACAGTATGATTAACCTAGTGAAAGACGTCAAAGCCACTTTTGTTGTCTCTAGATGCAAAGATCCTGAGGCTGAGTCGATATACGGGAAAACAACCCAACCTTCACGCATCACCAGCGCCTCATCACCTGGTCTTGGACACCTGGTCCTCGGTGGGCAGAAATGGGTTGTTGACCGTGGAACAGGACATGCCCCCGAAGGCGGTCAGGCCCAAGAGCTTGATCTGTGAGAGGCCCAGAGTGCCCGAGTCGCGCGGGCGGTGCAGGCGCAGGCACACGGCCGTCGCCACCTCAGCCTTGACGAGTTGCAGCTTGATGTAGGTGAGCCCGGATGTGACGACGGGGCAGGAGACGGGCAGCATGCTCACGCCGTCCGCGCTCAGCTCCACGGACACGGACGAGGGGCACGCTGCAGAGGGCGGCACGCGGGGGCACGCACGCATTCATGAGCTAACTTGCTTGCGCGTGCACCTTCACGCCAGGAGTACGTACGAGTTACAGAAAGTGTACTGGAGGTGCGGAGGGTGCAGGCGGCGTGGGGAGGGGCGTACTGGCGAGCGAGGCGAGGTGCGGTTGGATGTGGATTTCACGGAGCAGCACAGCGGCGGGCAGGTGGATGGTGAGGTCGCTCCATGCCTCCTCGGGCAGGAAGACGTACGACCAGGCGGCGGAGCGCGCGCGGCGGTGGGGCGGCGTGGCCTGCAGAAGCACCTCCGCAGGCTGCGCTGTCGGGCTGCTCGAGGTGATCGTACCTTTTAAAATAAACAAATAAATAAACATTCGACATCACCTTTCGCGCGTAGGTTTCATCAGCAACATGTAGTCCAAGTGTGGTCTTCAGCGTCAGTCCACATGTCGAACATTCCTGCTCTTGAATTTTCACCAGACAACTATTGGGTAGCTGCGTGGTGCAGTGGTAGCACCTGCACCTCACAAAAAGACAGTCCTGCCCGAGGCGATTTGTTTACCGTAGGTCTCCTCCAGATTCTCCGATTTCCTCCTACAACTAAAATCACTCATTA
Source organism: Mordacia mordax (assembly GCA_036362905.1). Lineage (NCBI taxonomy): Eukaryota > Metazoa > Chordata > Hyperoartia > Petromyzontiformes > Petromyzontidae > Mordacia > Mordacia mordax. The sequence goes on from JAZEWT010000004.1 coordinate 9,968,180, forward strand.
ATGACAATGGACGCAGTGTCTGCAAGGTAGGCACCAGTTACCTGCATTGCCTGACTTCCCACTCCTCACTGCAGGTTACCTCGTGCCTTTGAGTCGTTTTCTCTTCAAATGAAAATAATCGAAATTGAATGAGAATAACAGCATTACAAACTATATGTATCATTGTGGGGATCAGTAGATGATGAAAATTCCTGCAGTAGCATCTACTGTTCTGGATGCACCCCCCACCCCCCATTCCTCTGCTGTTCCCATCACCACTGCTCAGGTTGCAACTTAGCGAACGCAGGCCCGCTCACCGTAGGGAGCAAAGTTGTGCAGGCCTTCTGAGTTGTCGGCCTCGGAGGTGAGCACGCGGGCCTTGAGGCCACCGTCGTGCGAGCGGCCGGGGCCCAGGTCGAGAAAGCGCATGATGGTAGACACCATGCTCCGCGCCGTGTTGATCACGGCGCGCGTGCTCGTCACCATGTTGTTGCAGATGAGCTGCACTCCACCTGCTCACACGGTCGATGATAGAGGAGTCTCAAACGACGAACATCAGATTCAAGTTCGTGGCCGCTCTGGAACACAAAACAGTGGCCTTTCCACAGACTCATGGTTGTGAAGTGTGACGGCAGTAATCTTACAGATGCTGGATGTAAGGGAACATTTTAACTCAAAAATGGGATATTAACAAGGAGCTTTCCTTTGTTCTAAACACAGCCACGCATGGATATAAACGTTTGTGCTCCCAGTATCAAAAAAATGAGAACATTCAGACACGACATCAATCAAACATGTTCCTCCCAAGACAGCCCAGTGACAGTGAATCGGGTGTACACACAGATAATCATCAGCTCATTACAACACCAGTTATCTGTCATAACTTCGTAAACGAGACAAATCTTACCCATTAAATGAAAGGTTTTGAGGGCCTCCGCAGAATCCAGTACCCTCAATATGAACCACAGGAGCGGCTCGGACATTTGACAAGTTGCAAGGGATCCCTGTAAAACAATCACATTTTCAGTCCCATCACACCTGTACTTGATGCGAATGTCTCACCATAAAATAAATGACAGCAACATATTACCAGTCACGAACAACACTTTGGCGCAATCTGCCATTTAAATATTGCCGAGGCTGCTAGAGGGAACCCACCTGCCGTCCCATGTAGCCGCAGGCCATGTAGGTAAGGATGGGCTGCAGCATGAGCTGGGGAGATGTGGCACGCTGACTCAGCGTACTCAGGATGGAGAAGAGTCCGTCGCCTACAGAGATGGCGTCCATGCCGCTGTGCAGACTCTCGTGCTTGCTCAGATGGAGCCCGCTTGCGCCTGGATGAGTGCGGCGGGAGGAGGGCGACACGAACAGAGTTAGCCGGATCTCAACAACATCGCACCATGGCCCAAGGTAAACACAAGTCGAAGTTAGAGTGTGGCCTCCGCTGTCCTTGCAGCGCCATTCAGACTGTTGAGCTTCAATGCCCTTCCTTTGAATCGACAATTTACTTACTTTCTTGCACAGTGGAGACGCATCCTTTAACAGTAACTTTAAATACCTTCTTTTTGGCAGGCATTTTGGTCAGTTTCACAAATCAATTAACTTATTTTACAACTGCGCAGGCAAACTGAATTTTTTTTTAAAGAAAGCAGTCTTATTGTTAATCATTTAAAACAGGACTTGAATATACTCTGACAAATGAGCAAGCACCATTCAACATTTGGTAGTTCACAATGCTTATATAATTTATCCTACCTGATATAGTATGAAAATATTTGGCTGTGTTCACTGAATAGAAATAAACAGCTTTTTAACTTACTCATAATAAAATCACTGAACAGCAAAGTAGCCAAATACTCACTATGGCAATTAATCACTAATCATACTTATAATACCATTACAATATTAATGTTGAGTAATGTATTACTTCCGCTGTAATTAAACATTTTAAAACACTTGCACAATTAAATATAATCATTTATTAAAAGCAGTACTTGCTCCATTCTAGCAGTGCCAGAATATTAATGAGTATTACGTATCACAACACAGTGGTGGATATTCCACATGAGATTTGATCTTCAAAGCGGTTCATTCCGGATATCCGAGACGAGTGTTATTTCCTCTCTCATTCAGGATGTTTCGCCTGCCAAGTTGAAGGTATCCGCAGGCTCTGTACTACACTACACTTATACACAGCCCATGTGGCTGGGCAACACAGTTGCAAAGGGCAAATAGGCTCGCTACGGTTATCCCGAATGAGCAGCTCGTGAAGAGTGTTCATCATATATCAGAGCTGTGAAAACCTACAATCGGGAAATTCCGTGTTGCGATAAATTTCGTTGGTCGCGGACACTCGCACACAGAAACCACATCTGCAAGTAGTGAGAGTGCAGAGCCTCACCCATGATCATGGCCATTGTGTTGCTGTTGCACTGGCTGAGGGCGGACAGGATCTGGCTCATGATCTGCTGGTTGGCGAGCACTAGGTCGGCCACGCACGCCTGGGTGGGCCTCTCCGGTGCGAGGCCGCCCTCTGCGTCCCTGCCACTGCCCGACGACACCTTCTCCTCGTCGGACACGCTGCCCACGGAGCTCGAACCAGCGGCTTCTGCGGTGAGAGCGGGCGGCGAGAGAGTCATGTGCCGCCACATCGCTCGCGCACATCACACATCCAAACACCCATTACGTGATTCGTGATAACCATAGCCCCTTGGTCAATCCACTGGTCATGGGGGTTAGCTAACCAAACTTGACAATGCTGGTCAATGTGGGTTAGTACAAGCTGGAGCATAGCTGCACAGTACAAAAACAGATACTGTTTCATTACAATTTGCAAGCCGCCCATTAGCAGCGCCCTCCACAGCCACTTTTGACGACCATGCGTGCATGACGGTCACCCATCCAAGCATTATCCAAGGTCCAGCACTGCTGAAGAGATCTAATGAGAGATCGAGCCTACGGCTAGAATAAAAACAGGTCGTCAATATGCAAATATGTTGCGGCTTTTATCCAGTTACCAAGAAGAAAATAAGATCGATACTACACTTGAATGGCCTTGTTAAAAGTTTTATTCCAGGTACCATATATCCTCCAGGACGTTGGTGACAATGGTCTTCCATAGATCTCTGATCGTTGAAGTTCTAAGAATGTCCATTGCTGATATGTTCATCATCTCGAAACACTCTTGACAGTAATGTACATCAATGGCAATTCACATACAGCAGGTATGCGGCATTTCGCATACCTGGCTGAAGGCGGTCAGTGCGAGTGCGGTCGCTGGACAGCGGCAGGCGCACCAGGAGGCTGAGCAGCTTCAGCAGGTTGAACATGAGCCGGTCGCGCGTCACCTCTGCGCCGGCACACATGGGCGCCTGGGCCTCGCCGGGCCGCGTACTGTTGGAGAAGAGGCCCCCGAAGCAGGAGCGGGCCCCCACAGCACCCTCGGAGCTGCTGCGTGACACCAGGCGGTCCGAGCACGTGATGTACGTGTGGACGAGGGCGGCCACCGACTCCACGGTGCCGAGAGCGGTCTCCACGGCCACGTTCTCGTAAGCCTGTTCCAGCGTGAACTCCAACAGCTTCACCTGTGCATCCAGCGGGCCCTCCCCCGTATAGAACGGTCCTCTGCTCGCAGATGCCAGGGGCACACATTGGCATAGTCTTTTGCTTTATTATCCACCCTTGACTGAATGCAACACATGAACATAGATGTACAGATTAACGGTGTAAGATGCCTCCAACGTGGGAAGCTAAATGTCACGAAGAAGGAGCGATCAATGCGGCTATTCCGAAAGAGCAGCGTTTGGAAACAATCCATCATTCATTGAGCAGTGAAAACCTACATCAACACAGAATAAAAGTTTTGTGGATCACACTGGAGATGCAGTTGTGAAACAACCAGAATGCTTTATTGTTCGAGTGACAAGAGGACAACTGACCTCTCTGTCGAGTCTCGCAGCAAGAGCCCCCTAACCATCCTCTCCACCTGCTTTTTATTCCCCTCTATCTCCTTCGTCAACCCCCGTTCTTTCCCCAATCAGTTCCCATCTTCGTTTCCTTTCAGACTTTATCCCACCGCCTTTCCTCCTCGTCGTCCTATCCCCTTCAAGCACGTAGCAGCCCCCGATTCTCGCGGACTGAAGCCATCATGTGGCCTCCTCTGGCGTCCCTGATCTGGCGAGGCTGATGTCATCACGCTGCCCACTGTGATGCAGTGTACAGTGTGCGGTACCCTTGCTAAAAGTCACCAACAAAACATAACCTTAACAAAATTAGCCGTTAAGGTTAAAGGCTTCCCTCACTGAATAAACAATGAGGCTTCTTTTAATACTGGTCCTGTGCCAGTATTAGAGGTTTCACCTTTCAATGTGTTTCGTGTTTATATAGGAACACCTATGATTTCCCACAATGCATTCCTCATTTTATTGATCCTTGACAGATGATAGACTAATTTAACTTCTAACCAGATCTTGAACTTAGCGCTGTGGGTCATGTGCGCTAAGCACATTTCCAGTTTACAAATAACTAACAAATCATTCATTTTAGAAACATTTGCCAACTGTCAACTTATAAGTACCATCCAATGCTGGGATAGCAAGCAAATTCCCGAGCGAGTAAATTCTTTTATCAGTCCATTGCAAAGACGCTCATTTTGAACAGTCACTTAGCCATGTTAACAATAAATGGATGCCTGAATTGTATTCAGAGGACAGGTGGAGCTCCTTACCGCTCTGCACAAAGGGTCTGCACGAGCCGCAACAGAAACTCGTTGAAAAGGCTAGGGTATGTGGGGGACAGGTGGACCTGCAGGCGGCTCAGGAATTCCTGCAGAGCTTGAATCACTGTGGGCCCCACCTAATCCACAGTGGGGAAAAAGTACAAAGCCAGAGAATCACAACAGTCAGGAACTTCTGCAAGAGCTTTTATTAAAGCTGCCTACTTTCTCCGTACTACAACTAAAGATCACTAAAATTATAATTTCTATGTCACAAAGATCACTGCTTTCCCAGCAGCTATAATTACATCATTTACGTATCTGGGAAAGCCTCAGAGTTTCAAACTTTTTTCCAGGTGGAACCACAGCACCTGAGCTGATTAACAATCAATCAAACTCTCTGGAAATATGGGTTCACAAATCAACTTTCTGAATGGTAATGTCCGAGCCTTTGGTAGCACATCAATTTCAAGCCGTTTCACAAACCACAATTCACCACTTGTCACCCTGAAAACACTGGATCACCAGGCGCATGCCACTAGGCCTGGTTCTATTAACACCGTAATTAATGCTGCCTCACAGTAAGTCCCAGGTTCGATTCCTGGCTCAGATGCCTTTCTGTGTGTAGTTTTCACATTCTTCCTGTGTCTGCACGGGTATTTGTGGGTACTCCGGTTAACTGCCCACACAAAATTTGCCCGGGTGCCTATAAAAGGTTGCAGCTTGCTTACCCCTCTCCATTGGACAACTGTAAAATCTAGCTACATAGCTCAACAGTTCCTTGCAGCTTATATTAAACATGGGCTGAAATGCAACCAGGTTTTCAGTGACTGCACCTGGGTGCTGTAGTGGTTGGTGCTGTGCAGATTCCGCCCTGACAGGAAGCGGCCCAATGCCACCACCAGGTTGGTGTCCAGGACCATGGCCTGTGCAATGCTGTCGGTGGCTGCAGAGGACACAGCCACCGAAGCTGGGAAATGTGGAAAAAATACAGACATGACACACGACAGTGAAGGAATGTAATTAAACCTCAACCATATGGCAATATTAAACACAGTTGGTAGGAACAGCAGAAGTGCATTCTGGTGACTAACAGCACGGGGGCTTCCACTGCAGGGTGGGCTTACGTGCAGACTGAATGTTAGTCATGAGTGCCAGGCTTTGCAGGGCCAAACACCAGGTGCGCAGGCTGGCATCTGGATACCAGGCCAGTGCTGCCAGCAGAGTGGAAACGGACACTGCCAACACAAACACAACACCCAACACAGTATTGGATTATTTACCGGTCTCAGACTCAACAACACGATGCGCTTCATTAACTTACTCTTTACGGTCACCAATAACTAAAATCTCTTACAACAACACTTTAAATAATTTGAAATGATATTTATCATTGTATTACACCACACAGATCAGAGTTCATTCAAGTGGCAGGGCGACTTGAACAGGCAGGGCCACTGGAGCAGTGGAGAGAATGCACAGTGCCCTTGACGCACAATTTTCATCATGTCCCCGAGTAACATCAACGCACAGCCCTTTTATTTTTAGAAGCAAAGTTACATTGGTATTTAATCAATTGACAGAAAAAACTACTCAAGTCGCTAAATAAATTGACATTGCAAATGGGAAATTCATAACAATTACAGCAGCGCAATCAATTTAGCGGCTAAAGCCTCCGGTGATTGATGATAACGACCAGCATTAGCTGGGCCGCTGCCACGCGACTCTTAATAGCTGGAATTGAGATGAATAGGATGGGCAAGAGGCGTGGACGAACCCTGTGAGAGAGGAATAGCTGGGGCCTTGCTGGCACAGAAGGTGTACAGTTCCGAGGTGTTGTCATCCAGGCTAGATGGAGCCGAGCTCTGGCTTAGGGTCAGCCACAGGTGAAGCAGCGAGTCAAGCTGTGAACCAAGCACGTGCATTCACTTCAAGTTAACAATATTGATAATAATAATAATAATTGCATTCATAGAGCGCTTTTCACCCGAGGGCCACAAAGCGCTGCACAGAGCTGGAGAGAGAGCGGCACGCCAACAACAATGACGTCAAGATCAGTACAGCAAATCAGCAATAATTTTTTGGGGGGTTTTATATATATATATATAAGCTGTGGAGAGAACAGCACATCAACAACAATGACAGAACGGAAAATCAGCAACAACGTTTTTTTGATGATATGAAATGACATACCTCCCTTATAACAGACATCTACTCAAAGTATTACTTACAAAACAAACACCCGATACCCACCTGAATAAACAGAAAGTAATAATAATTGTATTTCTACAGCAACTTTCACCCGAGGGTCACAAGGCACTGCGCAGAACTGCGGAGAGAACGGCACGTCAACGAGATAAGAACGGCAAATCAGCAACAATTACTGCTTTTGTAGTTTTTTTTTTTACAAATCCGAGCTGTGGAAAGAACGGCATGTCAACAACATCAGGACTGCTCAACTGAAAGTCAAAGAGTAGCAATAAATCATAGGACAGAAAAAAAGCGAAAAAATAATAATTCTTCAACAAAGAAGGAATACGTGTTCCCAAGCAGGCACAGGTCGGAAGAGAGCCATCATCCCGCACAACAACAGGGATCCCATCACACGGTCACAGGAGCATGTGATAAAGTACATGCAGCTGTTCTAAAGTCTAACACTGCTGAATGAGAATGGTCAAACATCTTTTCGTGCATTAAAACAAGTATACATGGTATTTCTGTCCACAAGCCAAATAAGATTTTTCAAAACTCAGACCTCATCAAGGGATGTCACATTAAATCCTGTAATGTCACACAGGCAACCAACTGGAGTCCGCTCTTTCGGAAAAGCCACGTCAATCGCTCCTCCTCTCTCCTTATCATCGTTTCACCTCCCACGTTGGGGGCATCTTCAGGTGAAGGAGCGAGGAGGAGCGATCGACGCAGTTATCCGAAAAGAGCAGCTTTTAGAAGCAATGACCATGCATCGAGCCGTAAACACCTACATCAGTACAACTAGGATCCTTAATTTAGGTTTACCGTTATCGATAACTGCAAACAAAAAACGATTTTTAAAGATTGATGATGAGTTTTCTGCATTGTAAAGGCTGACTATAAATGAGCAGCCCTGCATGATACATGTCTTTCTGTCTGATGGAACGACCCACCTGGTGACTAATGGACCTGGTGTCTTACGACGGCTGCCGCTGACATCACATTCGACCACGCCGCCATGGTTTAAATGGTCATACATACCAGTTAGTTCAACCGTTTGTACGATCGATCTCGATGTATCATAGGTTCCATAAATTTTATGGATCGATGTGTTCACATAAATTGCAATCAATGAACAACACCTGACCCAATGGCCACAATCAATGTCCTCGCACCTGAACCTGATGCAGCTGCAACGAAGAGAAGAGTCGGTTGAAGCAGGCGCTGAGCATCGGTGTGGAAGCAGCGGGGGTGGTGGCCGCCTGGGCCTGGCCGTTGGATCCCCACATCAACGTTTCCAGTGCCATGCCTTGCCGCACTGTGGCAGCTGCATGCGGAACGGTACCGACAACGTGCAGGCAGCGGTGTCGGCAACATCGCCGGCAGCTACACACTGGCCGAGCGACCCCGCACAATCTCATGGATTGTTCGTCAGGCTTAATATGTTCAGTATACGCGATGGATATTAGGCCTGTGAAAATTTGCAATTTCTATGAGCAACTCAACGAATCAACACAATTCAATTTAGGAATGGATGTTTCTCTAATTTTTAAACTACCTACATTATTTTTTCAAATGTGGTCTTACGCAACTTATCCATTTCATGTCGCAGAATTTGGACAAATAGTATATAGTCCATTCTCAGCCATGCATTGCTATGCAAGTATCGTGAGTGTAATACTCTTGCAATACCACACCTAGAGCTTGAAACCTCATTGGGTACTTTCTGCTGTAATAATAAACATCTTTCAATCAATGCACTGCTATACATCTAGTAAGGATATTCATTGCATTGGCAGTGCCGTCATGTCCATCCCCACGGGGCTTCGAAAGCAAGAACTACCGTTTGCGAACAGGTCACAGCACATCATGGTAACGGTTTTCCATAAATAATCCATCACCGACATCCCTATTTTCATGCACGTTGCCACATCACAAATCCCGAGAAGTGGTCAGTCTCTGCGGCACAGCGAGCTGGCGGGAATACGGCAATAATGCGTAACCTCTGCGCTCACTGGAGGGCGTGGTGGTGGTGAGGGCTTGTAGCACCGAGTCTGCCTCAAGGGTCGCCATCATCTTGAGCATCAGCTCTGCCTGCAGGTCCAGTCCGACCTCCAGTCGCGCATCCACCGCTGGAGCAAAGATACCGCTCATGTCATAACAACAGCGTGGCGGCAACCAAAGAATCAACACTGCACGCCAACAGCGCAGACCAAGTCTTCAGACGGACATCGACATGTGGGTGACTTCTGTTGACGGTTGTCGCCGGCACGGATTTAATTCGTCAACTAATTTACATTGTAGAAAGGCCACTTTGCGATCCCCCGCTTACCTTGCGAGACCAAGATAGAGAAGGTCTGCGCGCTGGCTTTGTCCACGTTGTTGTTGTTGGTGTTGTTGGCGGCCTTGGTGACAGGCACGGTGACTCCGCTCTGCGTCGGGTAAGCATAGGTCGTGTAGTCGGAGTAGACCCAGTGATCGTACCACGAACCTCCTGGAGGCTGCGGCACAGGACAACGGCGGAGGACAACTCGGTCAGCATCGACACCACCATTCTCGGTGGTCGGCATCACGTAACACGTGATGCCAGTGAGTGTGCCGGTTGATAAAATACCTTGAAAACTTTGGCAGCCAGAGGATCGTCATCATAGTAGACATCAAACGGGAAGACAGGGATTTCAGCGAAGTCCTGGAGCAGCTCCATGTCTTTGTCTTTTTCCAGAGAAGCTGCCGTTACCGTTACTGCTGCACAAAAACAGCACCTCGTCATACACAAATAGGGCAAATGGATGCATTTATTCCTAACCTAATTACCAATCATGGAACCGCAGGGCCACATTAACATCTAGACAATGTGACCAAAATACACTTATTACATAGGCCAGCGTAGAAATTGCCACCACATCTTTCATAATACCTATTGATATATACAATTAGAGTCTACTGACAACCAGTCATTTTACAATGATTATCGCACATTTCGGTGATTTGCCAGGAGATTAGGACCACTAAAGTTTTGACATCTCAAATGGTACCAAAAAATAAAATATCTCATCTGGGCTCGGTGACGAATTTGGGATTTTTCTCACAAATGGAGGTAGAGACATCGGCAAGCATTTTGTAACTGGACAACAAAAATAAATTACATATCCTGATGTATAAAAATCAGGTTCACGGGATTTCAACACAACACTCAGTAGCTGCTGAAGACCCTCATCAACAACTACACGACAGGAAACCACTGCAGATGAAGGAAACAGTCGGAAAAGCGAGAAGAAAGGTGAAAGGAGAGCAGCCATTGAGCAGCGGGACAGATTACCCAAGATGTCAGGCGTCACTGGCTCACTCTCGCTGGGCTCTCCGATGGAATTGGAGGTGGACGGCTGGGGGCTGTCGTCGGACATGTCAGGCATGGCAGCGGCTGCCTCATCTCCAAGAGTCACACCGTCGTCATTGACCCCATCTCCCACCGAGACGGACGACTGCAGCTCCCCTAATGACACAGCGATGCATTAGCATGGCCACATACCTCATGAAACGGCTACGCAATGAACGACCCGCCAAGCAAAACCAAAGGGGAGATAAACATTTTGTTGCATTAAATGAATGAAATTATATTACTTAGCTTGCTAAAAATAAGTATAGCCAAAGTGATTTGTCTGTCTTAGTAAATATTTGTTATTAATCACACCACTGTCTAAATGAATAAAAACACAGGTATATGTTCGTACACAACTTGCTGATTTACAGGGTCTCAATTTAACATGATTTCTAATTACAAGACTGCGATTTATTTTTGGTAAATCAATTCTTTACCTCTAATAACTGGATACCACCCATCATGCGACATGACATTGATTAAGTTTGAGTTGGGGGTGATTGGTTCTTGGGGCATGCATAAAAAAACATTACGAGCATTTTATTGTGGACAGGATAGTTACTAATTATTTCCTCGCTCAGAATTATGATAAATGAGATTTTAAGTTATGAAATTAGCCATAAAGTATACGCTTGTATTATTCACGATCAGAATAAATTTTCCATCGGTTACGGTTAACAACGCACATTACCTCAACACAAATTTAATTTTGGTACCTAATTACATCAAGTCTATGAAAACATTGTGTTATCACAATACTGCATATGCAGTGAAAATGGAATTTTTATATTACTGACTTTAATTTAATGTAGAACATATTTCACAATTGCCTGCAATGTTAAACTTCAAAGTCCAATATAAATCTTCATTAACTATTCTTTACGCTCAACCATAATATCCTGCATTCTCACTCAACAGTGACAGCCATTCAGATCTATCGCATACCAGCCATTGACGTTTAAGAAAAGCCCAGGGAAGGGGACACCGTAAAACTATTTTGCGAGATTTCATTCAGTGCAAGTGACCTCGGCACGACACATTAGGGTGCAACCATTTTCCATGCGTCCAGCCCAAACTGCCAAACTGGAGACATCTACTCTCCACTCCCCACGGTGCCCCGTGCTGCCGTCATTGTGGCCACGCCCACCTGCTATGATGTCCTGCAACATGCAGGTGAGGGCATGCTGCGCCCAAGCTCCTCCCCACGCGATGGTGCCTTTGTTGAAGTCTGTGCCGACCATGAGCAGCAGTAGGCGCTCCAACTGCCGCTCCGTCACAATCTCGCTCAGGTGGATGCTGGGCCGAGTGCAATTGGACAGCCGGGCCAGCACCTGCGAACGCACAGAGAAAGACACTCGGCTGCTTGACGGTTCATGTGAATGAGCACCACCCAGGCACCAAGCGAGAGATGCTTTCCAAGAATAAACCGAACTTTGCGGAAAAGGGCCTCAAGTGTTGGGAAAAAAACCAAGGTGAAGGCTTTTCTATGTTTAATAATACAGCTGCATCATTAAAATGAACTTTAGAGAAGATTGTCTTTGAATAATACAATTAACAAAGACGTGTGATAGGTAGGCAACACAATTTCAGAATTGATTGGCCAGACAATGAACATCGCAACAAAAAGCCTGCATATCGATGCACTGATAATAAAAATACACCTCTTACTCTAAGTTTATTTACCGTTTAGTTTTATGTATTGTTACGTTGGTAAGTTAGGACATGTGGTGTCGCAAAAGTCCAGCTTCTACAGCTGTGTACTTTCTGCTGTAACAATCTAGGTCTACCCATATATCGTGGCTTAGTGAGACATCTGCTGGCCGCTACGCTACCTTGCACACGAAGAGGAAGAGGTCTGCGTGGCACGTGAAGTCCATAGCGAGCAGGAACGAGAGCAGCTTCTGCACGACGGGAATGCACTGCTGGTGGGGCAGGGTGAACGGAAGCGGCTCCACCTCTGGACCATCCCAGCCAGTGCCTGCCGCCTGCTCGCCGGCCTCTCCGCCCGGACGGGCCCAACCCGACACGCGGCGCAGTCGCAGGAGATCCTTGAAATGCTGCGTGAACACAGCCGCCACCAGCCACAGCATACAATCCTCCTGCACGACAGCTACTGCCGCCACCGCATGCATTCAGTAAAAACACTTTGTCCTAATTCAAAGCCCCCCCCCCACGAGGTGGGTAGTACTTGAAAAAAAATCTTTATTTATACAGTAGGGAGCACAGTGGGGCCTGGTGTTAGGTAGCAGGAGGTAGTGAAACACAATCCATTACTGTACTGTATTTCGATGGTCCCTGATTTCACTAATGAGCAATCACAAGTTTCGTTAAGTACAAATAAGAGAACCCCACCCTGCACACATTTGGACACTTTTTCTGTCCTAGGAATCCCACATCTAGAGCTTGCAAGCTCACTGGGTACGTTCTGCTGTAATAATACACATCTAACAAGACAAGGAGAGGTTTTCATCCAACAGTGGCTAAACAAAAGGGCTGTTAATGAAAAAGGCAGGCTTCGGTCTATCCACAAAGTGGATGTATCATGGACTGAGTTTACATCTAAATTGAGAATCTTAGTTATTTTCCAATGGCAAGTCGAGTTCCACATTGCACTATGCGACATTCACTAAGCTCACTAAGTTGATGCAACATTTTACAACCTGACTTTGGCACAACAAATTTGACTAAATCTTGTAGAACAATGAAGTGAGCACTCATTGTATTAAAGGACACTGGCTGGTACCTTGGAGGTGGCCTGCTTGAGCTTGGCCTGCTCCATCAATAGCTTGTAGGAACCTCCCTTGTTGATCTGGGTTTTCTCCTTCTCAATCTGCTCCACCAGGGCTTTTTGCTTGGCTTTCAGTACGCTCAGTTGCTGTTGTGAGTTAGACACATACGAGAATAAAAAGCAGTATTATGCACATGAGTTAGTTTACTTTTAAGTTTAAAAGTGCAGACATTTTTTTCTAACACTGAAATTATGCAGAGTACCTGCTTGTGGTGCATGAGTTGTTTGCGGATTTTGTTCAGGTAGAGCCGGCTATGTCCCTTGCTGGACCGGCTTAAGCTCTGAGGCTGGAAACTGTTGTTGACAAAGCTCCACTGGTTTCCTGATCAACAACAATCATGACAAAGTGATCACCGGGCAAACAAACGTCATGGTTGCCTGGGCTCACAGCCCGACCGTTAGCGCTACGAGCAACTCGTTTTTAAACGAGAGAACTCACCAGCTAGAAGCCTCTCGATTTCTTTGTCGACGGCGATTTTTTTGCCCCCAGCCCCGACTGCCAGGCCGTCATCCTCAGCGCTGGTTACACAGTCAAGCAGGCGAGACACCAGCATGAGCACCCAGCTCACCAGCGGGATGTCCAGCACTCCTGCAAACAAAAGAACACAACACGGTGGTGACACCGTTACGTTTACAGCTCAGACTATGGTACTACTGATAGTGATTCTTAATGCACGGAAACTCCACGTCTGGTCATGCACGAGGCATAGACACGGAGGCACACAGCCACACTCAGTGTAGGTATGCCCAATGAAATAGGTGTTGAAGCAGTTTTTGAAGGTCGAGGTTGTGGTAAATTGTCGAAGGTGCAGGTGGAGGCTGTTCCAGGTTATGGGTGCACATATTGAGAAGTGTTATTCTGCGTTTTTTTGTTGAGGAGCACGCGATGGCAATTAATTATTATCAGCCAGTTTCCGGAGGAGCTGCGGAGTGTGCACGAGCGCGTATCGGTATGTTGTGCGAGTAGATTGGCTACGTAGAAGGGGTGTCCTGGAGGAACGAGCGCAGGCACATCATGCCACAACACAATGTGGCTATGAAGCAGCGTGCGTACCGCAAGGTGGAATGTCTTCCCAGCCTGCAGACTGTGGCTGCAGTGGACAGAGCAGGCGGTCCAACAGAGACAGCAGCGATTCCAGGACTCCACTGTTGCTCAGGGATCTCCGGCCCAGGCACGACAGCAGGATAAACACTCTGCACATGCACAAACAGAGCGCAGTCACACTTGTAAAGATGCCAGACAGCAGTTAACCTGGTAAGATTATTCACACGCGATCAGGTTCATGTACGACCTTTTGTTAATCCACGGTTGGACAAGGGCTTCCATATGCAGTGCGAGTTGCGGGGGTATTTGACCACGCTATTCCATGTGTGGTCAAATAACCCCCGTTCACCACATAGCAAGACACTTCAGAAGGCGGAACGCTGGTGCAGTGAGCATCACAGCTGCAACAGAGCAAGAAGGACCCAGGTTCGATTGCAGGCTCACGTACCTTTCTGCGTTGAGTTTATATATTCCCCCCCGTTTCCGCGTGAGTTTTTCGCCAAGTACTCCGTTTTCCTCCCATAGTCCAAAGACATGTTCCCTAGATTAGTTGTCGTGTCTGAATTGTCTCCGGAGCCCTAAGATGTTGCGACCTGCTTACCTCTCCTCGCTGGATGACTGCTAAAAGGAGCTACATAGCTCAACGGCTCATTCCACTTTAAATAAAAACTGACGGACATCAGTAAGCCACAGCGGCGTGCAGTTACGAAGGCAAACACTGACGCACCGGTCTTGCGGGAAGACAAGCAGCTGCTGCGAGTTGTAGAGCTCCTGCAGTACGTTGGCGAGAAAACGACCCCACCAGCGCTCGCCGCCACACAGCTGCACGAGCAGCAGCCCCGCGTGCAGGCGGATGCGCGGAGTCCCGCTCAGGCACAGATGCTTGAAGAGCTCTTCGCAAGCCGTCGCCTGGAATGTCTGCTGCAGCACCGACGGCACGGGCTGGCCTGTAACATAGAGCACACGCAACGCTGCCTTCAGCACGGTGTGCCTGCACGAGACATGAGCCTTCACGGCCAAATCGCCATAGCTGAGGAAAATAATACAGGTTGCATTAGCAAAAAAGACCCTCGCTACAATCGCGTGTGGTATGTTTAAAAAACACGCCATTCTTCAGACACCAACCTACAGCTACAGCAGTTATTCTCCTGAGTAAATATTTTGCTTGTGGAATGATAGACGGGTACCATTGGATGTGTGCAGCACGCTGAGGAGTGTGTCGAGCAGGTACTTGATAACTGTACGCAGCTGCTCGGTCGACGAGCCGAGGACCAGGTCTCGCTGGGAACGGCTGCTCGGGTTCTCCGGCAGGTCACCGCCTGCCGCCGAGTCCTCCTCTCTCCGGCAGGACCATGCCGTGGTGGGGCTGCCGCCGCCGCCGCCGCCATCAACGAGTCCACCTTCAGAGCGCGGTGCCCCCAGAGCCACGCGCAGCCGGGCCACGGCGTGGTGCGCCAGGTTGAGCTGCAACTGCAGCTGCGCGCAGGCCTGGTAGGCGGCGCAGACACGGGCATCTTCTTCGGCAGCGCGCTCAGGCCTTCGCAGGGAGTGGTGGCCGTTGCCGGCGCTGGAGAGCGGGGGCAGATCGACGGCGTGCAGCAGCGTCTCCAGGCGGTGGCATGCCAAGTTGTACCTGCGCGTTAGAATAATTAATATGATGGATAACGCGTGGTGGACATTTCATTCAATTTAGAAAGCATCCATTCCAAGAGTGAATGATGGACACGAGGTAACTTAAAGAAGGGGGAGGAGAGCTCAGCCGTGCAGTTATCCAGTGCCAACCTTCCAGAAACCGCATGCTATATATGATATAATCAATCAAATAATAAATGAATGTTTTTTGTTATTTGCAAGAGGAAACCGGAGAACCCAAAGGAAACAGACACAGAATTCAGGGAGACCGCACAAAATCCACACGGAAAGGTGCCCAAGGCAGGAAAAGAACTGTCTCGGGCAGGACTCTCTGTGAGGACCCCTGCACCACCCTGGCACCCCATTCAGGTTAAAGTTTAAAAACTGCTGCTCTTACAGCACCAACACAGAATCCTGTGCCGTAGATTTCCCACGAATAATGACATTAATTAAGCAGTAGAAACAAGTATGTGAAATTAAAACATTGCGCAGGTGCGCGCGCACCTGCACTGGATATCCTCCTGCAGCGTGATGAGCGTGCTCAGCTGTTGCTCCAGCTCCTCCTGGCTCTCGCCTTCCCGAGCCGCGCCTCCCGACTCTCCCACCGCCGCCCGTCCCTCCTGCTCCCACGGCAGGATGTACGTGTGGCCGTAGTACAGCCCCAGGGGGATTTTCGCACGCGCGTTGGTGCTGCCGTACTTGCCGATTACCGTCACCTATAAAAGAAAGGAGCCCGTTGGCGCACAATGAGGAACGTGGACACGCGGCACTGGATAGAATCGTGTCCCGAGGCTTGGTGGGTCACCGCACGGCACCTTGAGGAAGCGGCACACGGGCGCAGGCAGCAGGTCGTGCAGGATGAGTGAGTGGGTGCCAATGTCGGGCGTCACCACCAACCGCCGACCGTCCACCTCCTCTCCGCGTGTCCACACGTCGATGGCGAGCGACGCCAGCTCCGAGCACGCCGGCACCAGCAGGTCCGTCAGCAGCACAGGCCGCCCAAAGTCGACAGTCACAAAACGGCGGGCGCCTGCACTCACGAAATTGAACAGAAATGCAAAACAGACGCAGAGATGCTCATTGCTCACGAAGTACAATGACACCGTGACACATTGAGGAACTAATCGCAGGGCAGGCGTATTTCCGAGATGAAGAGGCGCACGTATAAAATCCAGTGACGTACCCGAGTGCATTCGCTCGATGACCATTGACTGGTACGTTGGGGGCTGTAGTAGCTGGGAGGCCTGCGTAAGAGCCTGAGCCAGACCCCCGCCTGCCAGAGGCGTCGCTCCAGACGAGCAGGGGGACGTAGCCGAGGACTTCCCCGCTGAGTTCTGCTCACAGAATGGCACGACAAACTCTGAACACCACTAACCCGCCATGCACTTTACACACAAAACTCGCCTAAGCTATTGAAAAAAGCGCTTCACATCAAAATGATGCTAGCAAATGGTTGATCGCCTGCTCACCCACCGATTTGCTCTTGCTCGACTTGGAGGTGTGCAGAGCCACGGTGACAGGGTTGAGCTCCGAAAAGGCCGGCGGTGGGAAGAAGTGGGAAAGGTCCCCGTTGACTGTGGGTGCGGACGTGACGGGCACGTGGACCGGCTCATTGGGCGGTGTGAGCGGCGGGGTCATGAACAGGGGCGTCGTCTTGGGCGTGGGCGGAAAGAGCTCCGAGCTGTAGGGATAGTAGCCAGGATGGTGAGCCACAGCAGCGGCCGCCGACGCCATGAGGGGGGCGGCTGAGGGCCCTGCCGTCACCGAGGCCCCAGCGGCCGAAGCCGCGGCCGCCGCTGCCGCCGTTGTCTGATGCAGCTTCGCCTCTAGCTTCACCTTCTGCTGCTGCAGCTTCAGCAGCTGGTGCTGCTTCTCCTGCAGGGCGTGCAGCTGATGCTCAGCAGTGGCCATGGCAGTGGACAGCGAATGCAGTGCGGCCTGAGCGGCAGTGCTCAGCGCCTGGCTCGTGTCCCCACCGCTATTAGCCGCTGCTGCACCACCAGGCCCCGCCATCATGCCGAACCCATTGCCTAGATATCATTGTCAACATACATCACATGTTGCATGTTAGAAACTTGCCAACAACAGCTATTGCTAAAACAAAGGGTCAATTGTTGTAGAGTTTCACAGCTCGATGTATGAGAATTGTTCCCAAGAGCTGTTCATTCAGGATGGGGGTGTCGAACATTCCTCCTCCTTCCTTCATGACGTCAAGCCTAATTGATAATGCTTCCAACGTGGGAGATAAAACATCACGATAGAGAGAAGAGGAACGCTCGGCATGGCTCTCTCTTAAGAACAGCTCTTAGGAACAATTCAACAAAAAGCATTTAAACCCGACGTTGTGCCAATGCAATCGCCTGCGGGGGTAAAGTGGCGGTAGAGCAGCGCACCCCTCTCGTCTTTCTCCACGCGGGTGCCGTCGCTGGTGGCCACACACGTGAAGTGCAGGGGCTCCACTTCTAGCAGCCCCGTGAGTGCGGTGAAGCTGCTGTCGGCAGCTGCACCACCCGCCACCCTGCCATTACCTACAGCACCACACGCAGGGCATACGCACAGGTTGGTGAAGCGAAAGTACCTTCAAACTTAGTAGTGATGATTCAATTTCATCAGACAGTGGCTGGTCTTACCACTGGACAATAGGTATACTGATGCAGGCTTTTCAACCACTTATGCCCAACATTATGCAGACGTAAATGAAATGCTCCCGTCATGCAAAGCGACATTACTATTATCCGTACATGAGCATGCTTCCGTGACGTGGCACCACACACTGCTCTTCAACGGAGCTCACACTGACGCTGCCCACCTGTCATGATCTCGGAGAGGTCGATCTCGTCGGACTGCACGTTGCTGGAGCTGCTCACCAGGTAGGCGTTCTTGTAAGAGGAGCCACTCATCTCAAAGTCAAACAAGAGTGGGTCGAACGGGGAGCGATACAGCCCATACCTGCGGCCACAGGGAACTCGCGCATTACTTGCAGTGCCCACGGGTGAGAGAACACTGACAAATTATCAATGTTTTAAATACGTTTACGTTATTATTAGGCGAAGCTACGGTGCAGTTTTTGGCACACTGCTCTTTCAACCTGGCGGCATGAGGTGCATTCTTGGCCATCAAGGACAACTTTGGTGGTGAGTGCCATCTAAACCAGTCCTTATACGAATCTGCGCTTATCAGCCTGGTGAGGTATGGTCATTCAACCCCAAGGACCAACATTACATGAGGCCTCCAAGCGATGGATTCATTCTCACGTTATAAGTGTATTGCTTAAATCGATTCTAACGGATAGAAAGAGCCCCAAATACAAGGCTCACGAATAGGCCCTTCTGCAAATTTGCCAGTCTGGAAATTCCATGCAATTTAACCAATTGGAATAATGAGTGACAGGGTGGCGCAGTGGTAACATCAGCACCACACAAAAAATAAATGCCTCAGGCGGTTCGATTCCTGCTTTGGGCACCTCTCTCTACAGAGTGTGTTTGTGTTCACCCCTCCCTGTTTTGATTCGGATTCCTCTGGGTTCTCTGGAATCCTCCCACAACTATAAAAACGCGTCGTAATTAATTAGCCGATATCATAACGTGCGTTATAAATTGCATTTATGATTATATAGCAATCATTGCCCCCTACTTGTAGACGAATGCCTCAGGTAGACCATTGCCAACATGGCTCTTCTGATCTCTAGTGTGCTCATCTGGTTGAGAAAACTAAACGTTAAACTTGAGCTCAAAGGGGAAGGCCCAGGCTCAGTGTTTACGAGCATCTCACCGTGCCCGCAGCAATGCCTCCAGCGGCGTGAGTCTGTCTGTGAGCTGACGCGACACGGCCATGAGCAACGCGGCGCACGCCGTACTGCATTCTGCCAGGTCCTCCTCCTTCACGTAATTGAGCAGCACAAAATACCAGTACAGAGCTCCTGCACAAACGAAACAAGGCAAGCTTTAATAGATTGTGTTCACAAGCGCTGTTAGTGAGCACCAATGCAAGCCAGTACCATTCCCAGCCAAATGTATCTCCCCAGTACTAACGATTACAAGCAGGCTCACCTGCAGTGGCAGCTGCAGGAACGTATGGGAGATTGTCCAACAGGGCCAGGAGTAGAGCCCGACTGAACTCCTTTCGGCTCGCTTCTGTCCGTCCGTTACTGTCACAAACATAATAAAACAATGTTTTAAAAGTACATCATTAACCATTTTCAATCTACGGCAAGATGAAAGCTTCCCCAAGACGATAACCACCCTCACGGTCCTGCAACGCAACGATACAGCTGACAAAACACGTACGCTTAAGAAACGTGCACACCGTTTACAACACTAAAGAAGAAATAAGTTCATTTTAAACGCTAAATAAGCACACTATTTACACCATATAAACATGGGACTCCTAAGCAAGAACAGTTAGGTGTCACCTGATGCAGAGAGTGAGAAACTTGGCACATTTGTGTGCGATGCTGCGGCCAGCCTCCAGGAAGCAGCATCGCACCAGCTCCACCAGGTGGTATTGCGTTTTAATCGTCAGGCTGTCCACACCGTCCTTGGAGCTGGGCAGTAGGGCACGGGACACAGTAGAATTAAACTCCATACCTCCACAGAGCACAATCTAGATTCCTAGGCAATGTCCTACATTCACGCACAGCCCAACTGTTAAGCCTCTACGTGCATGAGGGCCTGCCTCAATCCACAATGGTGGTGCATGTTATTTGATCGTACACCACCATGCTGGTCAGTTGAGGTTGGTGAAGGCATTAAGTAATCGTTAGAGCAATGGTTGGCAAACTTTTTATTCTTGCGACCCAATTGAAAGGAAGACATGTTTATGCTGCAACCCAACTAAGTCTTTTCACCAGAGCATTCATTACACTAAATCATAATACAGCGCATAATGCAGCGCTTTGTGATCCTCGGGTGAAAAGCGCTCTATAAATGAAATGATTAAAATTACATTTGAACGAGCAAGGCAATCTGGGGCTTGACGTTTGGTGACCCGATACTGGGTTGCAACTCGTACTCTGAAAACTACTGCATTAGAGTATAATACAACACACAATTGTGGTTTTATACACTTTACTCTCTTATCAACGAAGCCCCACAGCAGCCTGCGACTCATGTTTTACGCACGTCAGTCAGCTATCCAAGTAATATCCGGAATCGATACTGCTTAGCCTGTGACATCTGACCGGATCAAGCATCTTCTAGCTGACATGGTTACAGGCATAGTTCTAAGCTCGAGTCGATTTTGCATGTGCCGAGCGTGAAGAGCAGAGCGGCGAGTGTACCCGCACTGCTGCGCATGGGCGTGCACGCCCGCCAGCCAGCACAGCACGTCGAGGGCCAGACTCCGGGCCTGCTCCGTCGGGGGAGGCCCCTCGTCCACCCGTAGGCACAGCAGGAGCAGCAGCCGCTCGGGGAAATCCGCCAGTTCCAGCATCGCGAGCCGCTGGACCCTGTGGGGGCAAACAGACAGCACGGACGCCTTAACACACTGCATCACACGCTTCTTCCGACACGGAACTTTTTAGAAATAAAACAAATTCTATCAGATGGCCTTCTGAGTGTCCTTATGAGGCATCACTGCCAATATTGACTTCTGGAATTAAATTCGTCAACAAAATGTATGTTTGACTAACCATTTACAAATAAGATTGCCAATGCCTAAGTGTACAGTATGTGTAGCTTTGTGATTTATCTGTTGGCTAAGGAGCCCTTGTTTAATGACAATACGTTCTCACCTTTCTTTTGGAATGGAAGTCTTTTTAAATTTGCGGATGGTAATGGACACCTCCTGCAGAACATCACAGCCCTGCAGCTTCTTCGACTTCTTGGATGAGTTTCCATTCTCTCCAAACTTGGGTGTTGCGCCTTTATCCTAGAAAATAATTGACAATGTTCATTGAAAGAACAAAAACGATGCAACATTCATTATGCTAGAAAAGGTATAAAGTTCTACTTACAAAAGCAATCAACATGTGATGAGTCAACTGAAAATATTGATTTTCGTTGCAAACAATGAATCCATATTTGCTTTTGGTTAAGCAACATAGTAATGTTATTTCAGCATTGCGGTATTAAGTGGAGTCAGCTGACGCAGATTTTTCGATTTCCGAGCACACGAATTGCAGGAGGGCAATGCGGTTCGAATGAATGTTGAATATCGGTGACATAGTCATTGAATAAAAGTATTAAGCCACCGGTAAAGAGCCTCACGAGTCAGAATGGGTTAAGAATATTGACAACGTCCCAGTAACAGCTTTGCAAAAAGTGACAACTTGCTGGGTGGTGAAGGGTTACAAAAACATTGGTAAAATACCAGGCAGATAAATGCTAAAATTAAATACGGATTAAGTGACCGATCCCCATTTCAAGGTGAACATCGGGAGGTGTCCCAAAGATGCCAGGGCTTACTTTGGTGGCAGTGGCTTTGAGAAGGAACGTGGCCAGAGAGTGGCCCTGGTTGGTGGTCGGTTTGAGTGTCGGGGCTCTGTAAATCGAGCGCCCATTGTTCCCTGCGTAACTCCCATCCTCATTTGCCCTCTCGCCGTTGACCGCCTTGATGTGAATAAGAAACGATCGGTATTTCCCCCCTGCCATGCCTGTTAGGGTAGAGAAAATATACAGCAACACGTTCAGCCAAAAGATTAATTTCATTGAGGTGGCATTATCATCATACCACTTCAAACGATTTCAAATACAGTAAACAATGAATGCAGGTTGTAACACACAAAACAAGCCACTGAAAAGCGAAGTCTGCAGAAGTGCGATGAACATACCCTTGATGAGTGTGGGGCTGGTAAGGGTGAGCACGCCAGCATGGCCAGACAGGTCCAAGCCATTGCCCAGCCACTCCGGCCCACACAGGATGTCTTCTTTGTGGTCATCCAGAAACGGGCACAATGTTGTGCCGGTTTCTGTGTACGACAGCAAATATGGAGGGGAAGGCAACCGGGTAACAATTTAATTTCAGATCACAGATGGTCGCAAAATGTGTGTAACAATTTGCCACCAGTCTAATTTTCTGAAACCGCTTAATCCTATATAGGGTCACGGTGAAGCCGGAGCCTATCCCGGAAACATAGGGCGTAAGGCAGGAATACACCCGACGACGGGACGCCGGTCCATCGCCGGGCATTGCGGGACAATTTTAGTCTGCGAGCCAATCAACCTATTCAGGAACATGCTTTTGGACTGTGGGAGGAAACCGGAGTACCCGGCGAAAACCCACGCGGACACGGGGAGAGCATGCAAACTCCACACAGAAAGGCACCGGAGCTGAGAGACTCGAACCCGGGACCTTCTTGCTGTGAGGAGTCAGCGCTAACCATGTGAAAAACGGGCTATGAGATGTGACTTCTCACCTGTGCCTTCATCGATGTCCATGGCCTCACAACCCTCTCTTCCATCCAAAAGTGAGCAGCCCTGGCCTGCTGAGTTCATGCACCACGAGGCACTTAAAGGAAATGCGACCTTCGAGTCAACGGCGCAATCTGAGAAGCAAACATCACATGCAACACAGATGATGATTTAGACCCGACATTCTCAACTGGTGGTCACGACTCATCAGTGGGCCACGAGCACCACCTAATGGTCTATGGAGACCGTACTCATGTGGGTTTTGAGGTGCATATGTTTGAGAAACAATGATCTAAACCTTACATCAAGACACTGAGAAAGTTCCATCAAAAATACATCTCATTGACCGCATGATGTTAAACACATAAGGATGCAAAGCAACATTTGTTGTAAAATTACACACCCACTTGTTAATTTATCGATGATGACCAGACAATCAGGCCTCTCACAGCGAGTGTCAGAGTGATATGGCTTTGGCAGGCCTGGCTGCTCTGCCCGTGCGGGTTTTACCATTGATCTTTCCGAGGCCTGGAGACCGGTTCCGCAGGAGTGTAACTTGGATCTGAGGTATACTGGCCACGTCTGTGTTGAGTATGAACTTCAAGTCCACGTGACCAACCATGCACACTTTGGGCAGCACAATCTCAAATATTTGCTCGTCCCAGCTTTTACTGAAAAAGAATTGCAGACAAATAGTAATCAAGCACAGAATTTAAAACTGTGAACACAAAATCAGGACTTAAACATGAAGAACACATGCTTTGGTTTCAATTGCCTGCGTGCAGGTTATAAAGAGATGCTGATAAAATATATCACAGGTATGAAAACATAATTAACTAATCACCAGGCCACACAAAGAGAGGGCTTGTTTGGTACTCAAGAGCAAAGATGACAACGTAGATTGAGTTATTAATGAGTGTGGTGAATTTAATGTGGTGCCCATAGAAAAGCAATAACAAAATAAAGGGCGACACACTTGCCAAGTTATGTAAAAGACAAAGAGAACAAGCAAATGCTTTAAGCTAAACTTCCATTTCTTTAACCAAATAAGAAAACTTAAAGAGACCAGGGTAGTCTGATTTGTAAGATTGACCTGTGTAATGAAAATGACAAAAGCAAAACAAATAAAATCAAGCACATAAAATGAAGCAAACATAAATCTGAGAAAAAAAGAAAATCAACTGCCAAGGTGCCATCTCTGTGCTCACTTGTCCGGCTGCAACTTCCATGTGCGGGTGTGCTGCGCAGCATCCCCGTGTTGCTGCCCATGCAGATGCTGCGGGTGGCGTCTCTGCTGTTGCTCCTGCTGCAGCTCAGCCCAGCAGGGCGGCACCGTGGCTGAGAAACGTGGTGTCAGCGTCTCGAACTGCGTGAGCTCCACCAGCGCCGTCAGAGCGGACGTCGCGAACACGGGCTGCGCCGCCAGCAGATCCACGCCTGCGCAGGCCGCAACGGCCATGTGACAACGTAAACCGTAAATACTTGCGCCGAGAGCCGGCTGTAATCGCAGTATAGCTACCAACTGACAACCGCGAGTAAAAGTGACAGCACTGACCAGCCATGGCAGGGCTGGCAGGGCTTGCCGAATGCTTGCTTGCTTCCTGGACCCTCTCCTCGGCCTTTGTGCAAGAGCTCTCCTGAAACATGGTCACCGAATCCACCTCCTCATTGGGCTCACCCACCTGCAGGAAGTGGATCTCCCCACCTGTGGAATTTCACGCATCAAAAGTCAGCCACAGCAAGCAGCTGACATTTAAACTCAACCTCAACACCACGTGGGCAGAGGTGACTACCAAGTTGACAGTGCCAAAACGCAAGCAAGCGTGTGTGCTGCAGTGACAAAACAGGACGTGCAGCACGTACCTCGTGTGCAAGAACACAGCCTGTCTGACCCCGAGCAGTACACCACAGACACAAAGGGGTCGACCGTGCCAGCATTTTCATTTTTCGGTGGGGCAACGGAAGCCACCGTCTCAAACGTAGACAACTCCATGATCTTCACACATCCATCTCGCGTCGTCACTACAAAGTGGCCCATGCGAGCACCAAGCATCCGTTTTTCATCCAGCACGCCGGGCTTGGAAGGCTGAGTCTGGCTCGCGTTCACCTTCTCGGATTGCTCTTCCAGGTCATCGTCTCGCCCGTTGAAAGCGTCGGGGGACAGAAGGATCAGCGACGTAATGGCATTGCCGGAATCGGCGATGCGGTGTATTCTGATGGGCTCCTCGTACAGGGTCACGGTGCGGGTGTTGAAGTTGAGCTTGTACAGCAGGCAATAGCCGCCGCTCGTAGCCCTGGTCTCCGTGTCCTCGGCGTTGCTCTCGCACCGGTTGAGTGGCGGTTTTAGCGAGCTACTGTTCATGCCTTGCCCCTTGGCCTCGCACAGTGCCGAGTTGAGTCTGTTCATGGCCTCGACACCACTCGCCGTGGTGGCGTCCGAGGCGCGGGGCTCCAGGATGACGAGGATGTGCACCCCATCCGAGCACGGCGTGATGGAGTGCACGGACATCCGCTCCTCCTCAGCAAATCGCGGAAGAGGGAGGCAGTGCACCAGTGCTCCGGGCCTTGGAACCACCATACCGGACGTCTTCCGGTCCACATTTGTTAAGCCCTGGGTGGCCTGCGCCAGCTGCTGAACGTAGCTTACACCTATGGGGTCCTGCAAAAAATGAACCATAAAACTCTCAATGTGGAACACCATCTGATAGTGCCTTGTTTCACAGTTTTATTCGTCCTTTTCTTTCTGTCGGCATATTTATTGCTCTATGTTTATGAGTATCTCATTCTGGCATGCTGACATTAAGCCAATGGAATTTGTCAAAGCCTGGAGAGAAATAAAAAAAAAGAAGAGCCGTAAGCCAACTCAATCTCAGTAGCATTTCCCTAGCGCACAACCTACCTGCAGGAAGAACTGGTGCTGGTCGAGCTCCAGCTCCAGGATTTGTGGTACTGGGAAGGTACCACCCACCCCAATCACCCCAATGTCCTCCTCTGGCAGGCTCTTCCCACTCACCAGCGCATCCAGCTGCGAGAAGCTCTTCTCCTCCTTCTCCTCTGAGCCCTTGATGGCGTACGTAAGCAGCATGGGGACCACACGTGGGCCCGTCTGAGAGGAGCCTTGGCTTAGGTTCAGCGAAGTCTCCACCTCCATGGCCATTACCCGTTTGGTCTGGGGGGGCTCGACATTCTGCAGCTGACCGCTCTCGCCGGAGCCCACGGGAGCTGCTTTTGAGATGACGAGCACACCGGCCAGCAAACAAGGAACAGAGAGGCCCATCTGCTCCTTGGTCCCGCCGCCCTTTGAGCCGGCTGCCTTCCCCCCGCCGCCGCCACACAGCACCGGGGACATGTTCTCTTGCAGCTCCTCCAAGTCCTTCACTGCGCCGTCGATGACGCTGGCGACCATCTCCCACTGCTGCGTCTCCGGCTGCTGCAGCAGGGTCAGCGCGGTGACCTCTAGCGTCGTGACGGCTGCCGAATCCTCCTTGACACTCGACGCGCCTGTCCCGACAGCCAGGGCATGCGGCATACAGGTTGTTTGACTGTTTAAATGGAATTAAAATGTCGTTGTCGATTTACGGTTTTTTTTAAAGGCATTTTTAAAACACGGATGAAGTTAATATTTGTTCGTTTGTGAAAATGTATTTCATTCCAGTGCAAAAATTG
>JAZEWT010000004.1:10020891-10051664 GCA_036362905.1 Mordacia mordax
CGGGGAGAGCATGCAAACTCCACACAGAAAGGCACCCGAGCCGAGATTCGAACCCGGGACCTTCTTGCTGTGAGGCGTCAGTGCTAACCACTGGGCCACCGTGCCGCCCCGGTACAAAGTCTGAGAACATTATTTTGCTGCCCATTTCTCGTATTGACACTCTGTCACAAACCCTCGAGAGTGGCTGGATGTCGCTAGATATAAGTAGTAAAGTAGTAATGTTTAATACAATTTATAATGCGTACGCCTTCGATTTCGAGAGCATATTTACTCAAAGAGAGAACGATTCCGACACGCGAGGTCACCTGCAGTGGGAAAATGGAGAAAACAAACTTCACGCATGGACCCCGAAGGTAGGAATCAATTCGGCTCGATACAGACGCCTCAATAAATGCTCTTAATTCTCTATAATCTCCACCACAATATTTTAAACGTTTCCATAATTCCATTAACGTGTTTACTGCTGGGAAAATCCAAAACCGCCGTATGTCAAAATCGCTATGTTGTTGGCAATAGCATTAGTCTTGAAATCCATTGAACAAAAAGATTGCTATTTATGTGAAAAGCGCTGTTCGTGTAATTATTATGTAGTCACAGGACCGAGTTCTACTTATGTAATGCTGCTAATGCGAGCGATACGGGGATAGAGATAGAAATAATCTCTTTCTTCTAGGTACCATATCCTCAGCACGTTGGTGACAATGGTCTTCCACAAATCTCTGCTCTTTGAGCTTCTTAGATAGTGCGGTGGGATTGTTGAAGACAAGGGAGATACATTCACCAGGGCTCTGCAGAGCATACAACTAGAGTGCTGGATCCAGTAATAGAGATTGCAGGTAGATATGGTGGTGGTGCGAAGAGACCGATGGAGAGGCAAACTGTTCAGAAGCGGGTCAACTAGGCAGTGCTGAGTCCAGGAAGACCGTTTATAAATGTACTGATGGTCGGCCATAACTGAAAATTGAACGTGGGTCACCGGGTTCATGGCGAAGTACATTGAAAATTGCACCACGAACCCCCCCCCATCATAGATTATCAATATAGGTGTCAAGTATCACTGAAATCATCATAAAGCAAGGTATAAAACAATGACAAAGTTAGCTGTGTAAACGAAAATCGAGTGTAGAGAGTGTTTTTTTACGAATGTTGTGTTCAGGTATGTGTACTACTGCGTCAAGTTCATCGAGATGCTGCTGGGGTGTGACGTGAAACCGATCCTGGTGTTTGACGGTTGCACCCTGCCCGCCAAAAAAGAAGTGGAGAAGTCAAGGAGAGAGTGAGTGAAAAACGCGGAATCTGCCAGGCCGAGACTTGGCACTCATATTCGAGCTTGATGGCTCAGTGTTATGTGAACACATGCGAGCGTTCAGCCAGCATAGCGGTGTTTTTTACACGGCATTATAATGGTCATATTTACATGCTGTACGTCTGCAATGTATGATTCTTGCTTGGCACAATGCCAAACGTTTGTTACGGTCTTCCCGGTTACTGCTACTGATTTGTCATTGGAACACATTGGCTGGTCGACATGTCTAAAGAGAAGTGAAATGAAACCGTGGTTTCTCGTGACACGATAATTAAGTAGGTTTACCATCGCTGCGTGTGAGTGTAGGAGACGGCGGCTTAACCTAGAGAAAGGCAAGCAGCTGCTGCGGGAAGGAAAAGTGTCAGAGGCGCGCGCCTGCTTCACGCGCTGCATCAACATCACCCCACAAATGGCTCTAGAGGTTATCAAGGTACCACACGCAGGATTTCTTAAAATCACGTTGCACTCATTGCGTACCATATATTGAATGCTTTTTTTTTTGGAAGGTGTATAGTCTGACTT
This sequence comes from Mordacia mordax, assembly GCA_036362905.1. Taxonomy (NCBI): domain Eukaryota; kingdom Metazoa; phylum Chordata; class Hyperoartia; order Petromyzontiformes; family Petromyzontidae; genus Mordacia; species Mordacia mordax. Next base: position 10,022,720 of record JAZEWT010000004.1, read on the forward strand.
TAATATTGTATAAAATGCGGTGTTTGACCTCCGAAGGCAGCACGTGCCCGCGGTGTGGACTGCATCGTTGCTCCCTATGAGGCCGACGCACAGCTCGCCTACTTGAACAGGGCTGGGATCGCTCAAGCTGTTATCACTGAAGATTCGGATTTGCTTGCCTTTGGATGCGACAAGGTGCTTTTCTCTTTTAAAGGTCAATGCGCATCTGGTTGCAAGTTAATCGAAACCTATTTTTAAAACCAGTTGTTTTCGAGACACGTGACTCAAATGTGTTATGATTCTCAGGTAATTCTCAAGATGGATCAATCGGGGAATGGAGTTGAGATTTCTCGGTCTCGACTTGGCCGGGTTGCACACCTGGGCAACTGCTTCACAGATGAGAAGTTCCGCCACATGTGCATCCTCTCAGGATGTGACTACCTCCCCTCCATTCCAGGCATTGGCTTGGTAAAAGCCAGCAAGCTCCTCAAGTTGTCTAATAACCCTGATGTCATCAAGGTATTGTCCACAGCTTTGTTTTTATTTATTTTTCAATCGTGACTGATTTATTTCGTGTTTGCGTTATGATTATTCCTATATTCGTGTGTGTGTGTTCTTTGAAAATAGGTAATCCGAAAAATGGGCCATTACCTTAAGATGAATGTGACTGTGCCGGAGGAATACATCGAGGGATTTATACGTGCTGAAAACACCTTCTGCTACCAGCTCGTGTTTGACCCGATTTCCCGGCAGCTGTGTCCTCTCAACCCTTATCCCGCAGACCTTCAGCCGAGCCAGCTACCCTACGCAGGGGTGTATCCTTTCAAGGCATTGTTCCAGAGCTAACAGGCCTCCATTAACCAAGCTTAATCTCATGCACAGCGTTATAATTTGTTGTGCTAGATCAATACTAATCAAGCTGTATTCAGCAGGAAAACTGAGTTTTATGATATTCCAATGCCAAACACTAAACTGCATATAGAAATGGTGTATTCTTACCTTACATTATACTATTAAACAGATGGATCAACAGTTCTCAGGCTCTGCAGATTGCACTGGGTAACATCGACATCAGTAACATGGTCAAAATAGATAACTTCAATCCAGACACTAGCAAGGTAAACACACATGCACATTTAATCCGTTTGTCGATCGTATAGAACATTTATGTGCCAATGCTATTTGTATTAACTTGTGTGTTTCTCTGGTTTTCGCATTAGCCTGTGACTGTGAAGAGCCACAGCTGGCTTCGTAAGCAGCGCGTAGAGACCAGTGTACACATGCTGAGTATTTGGGACAAAAGATACCGCCCTGCTGGCAAGGATAGTGCTTCTGGAGGCACTGGATCTTCCCCAGCTGAAACAAAGAGTCAGACACCTCCAGAAAGGAGTGGCTGCATGAAAGGAAAAGAAATAGTTATTGGCATTTCTTTCATGCAGTCACTCAAGACAGATATGGTTTCCAAGAGGCAGAGGCAAGGTGTGTTGCACATGGCATTATCATAACTTAGTTCATAATGTAATGATGTAGGTTTTCATGGCTCGATGCATGATGATTGCTTCGAAAAGCTGCTCTCTCGGGACAGCCGCGTCGATGGCTCTCTCCTCTCCTCGCAACGTTTCGCCTCACGTTGGAGGCATCCTCAGGCGTGAGGATGCCTCCAACCTCAGGCGTGAGGATGCCTCCAACGTGTGAGGCCAAACGTCGCGAGGAGAGGAGAGAGCCATCGACGCGGCTGTCCCGAGAGAGCAGCTTTTAGTTCATAATATTGTAAATATCTTGGTTGATATCTTCTATCCATTTAAATACTTTGTATCCTATAACATTTAAAAAATCGTTTGTGTTAACGGGATATTTTTGTGCAAATTGAACCTTTCAATGCCCTTCATGTTTTCATACAGACGAGTCACAGGAATTCGAAAAGGACCTACTTGACCAGTACTGTACTTCAGAAAACAAGAAAATTTGCAAAGTCTCAAATGTAACGGACAGACTTCTGTTAGGGGAGGGTGGAGTTGGGGATGAACAATCCTGTTCTCAGCAGCAAGTGAAGCAGAGCCCCAACGTGTTCAGCCAACACAGAAGGTTCACCAGCCTGATCAACAGGAAAGATCACCAGCAAGAAGTTGTAGTGACACCTGGTACTAGAAGCAGGTACAGTAAAATTCTCAGCAACATTAACATTTGACACCATCTGTCAGAAATAAAATGTATGCACTGTTATTTTGTATCTTTTTTTAAAGGTTTTTCTACCAGCCAAACGAAGTAAAATCACCACCAAACTTGAAAAAACTACCTAGTCAAATTGAAGACAAGTCTGCTAATGATGGAGGACAATTGGAAGCAACAATTGACCAAGAACCAATTGGCAGCTTGAACCAATCATCAGAGGTCTTATTGCCCTCGGAAATAAACTGCCTGACACCCTCACCACCTGATGAACGGTCACCATTTTCAACTTTTATAGAGAATCTCGCAGTGACCGAAAGTAAACTATTCAATGAACAGCCACGGCAGGTGATTGAGACTGCCTTTAATTGGCCCAGGAGCAAGGCGAGACACGCGCAAGAGAGCTTGCGCGCCATTGACCAACTAAGCCATTTTAGAAGACAACCACAGGTATCAATTACATTTATTTAGTCTACATTCATTAAATAAAAAAACATTCATATTGTATGCATGTCATAACATTTGGGTGGACATTTTGTCTTCCAACAGGAAACCGGTTCAAAAACGAACCTACCAAGCACAAACAAAAACCGTCCTATTGCCAAAATAGGTGAAAAATGTTCACAAACTCTGGCAATAGCAGACAGTGGTGACAATCTAAGTGATACTGAGGATGGTCTTGAGGCCTCCCTCTCCGCCTCCCAACCATGCTTATCCCATGCCTCTCTCCAGTCCACTACGAAGAGAATTCCCGTCTCCCCTGCAAAAGCATTGCCAAGCTGTCCAACCAATCAGCATTTTAAGGTAATTTTGTAAATCATTCCGGACCTATGGTTCCCATGGTACAATTAACTAAAGCAATACCAACTTGAGCATCTTCATATCATTTTCAAATAAAGTGAATACCGTTGATGTAAGGTGATTGAATATTGTGAAAGCAATGGCTATATATCTTGAAGGCATGTTAAGCGATTTCTCAAGAAGTATTGAAAGTGATACGAGACATTGTCTTTGAAACACAGCTTTGAATCTAATTTCTACAGTTTTAGTTTTTACCTATGAATGTCTAATTTAAGTAAAATTCAGACAAATGGTATATATATTTTAGTAATTGTACTTAACCATCATAATCGATTGATCAGTGGCTTATATTATGAGGTGGCATTGCAAAATCTCACCCCATTCTAAAGTGCATGATTGTTTTCCAAAACTATTCACATGGGATGGCCGCATCGAGCATTCCCCCTCTGCTTGATATTTTGCCCCCCCCACATTGGAAGCATCCTCAGGCGTACTGAAAAACAACTTTGGAAGGCAATCGTCATGTATCGAGCTGTGAAAATGCTCATCAGTACACTACAAAAGTGCTTCATTAAAAACATGACAAAACTTGCTCGTGCACAGGGCGTGGGGCTGTCGAAGAAGGTAGGAAGGGTCCTCTCTGGAGGCAGCCACAGCTCCCGCATGCTGGGCCAAGCCAAGCCTAGCGGGCTTCGCCGCAAAGCAGCAGGCAATTGCGGCATCAACTCTGAAAACCTGAGCCAGGCCGGTCAACCAACGCTCCGCAAGCTCTGGAGCAATTTCCATTATAAAAGGTGGGCTGCAATTTGTGGAACTCGATTTTTTTAAAGCACATTCTTAAATGTTTAATAGACAACATAATGATGGTGCAAATGTCTTCGATATCCTCCCCCAACCGCAGGGAAACTGAGAAGCTGGTGCATATGAGAAGTGTGCTTCCTCTGTCACCCCTGAAGAGCAACATGTCTGTTTGAGTTGGCAAGCCAGAGACATGAATTATTCTATCCCTTTCACAGGCTCATCAATGTATGCTGTATATGCTCATGAACCACGATCATGTGAGTTTATTTCAGGCGATAAATTGCTTGCAACAAGTTTTATTTTCACAACAAAGATGAAACATTTTTTCACTTAAAATTAATACTCAGCATTTGTACTTCAAGCTGCTAAAAAACTATGCAGTATGCCATCTTTGTTCGACATTACACTGCCTATTGGTTTACATGTATATCAAGCCGTTTTAGCTAAGTGAATACTGTATTTGTAAAGATATATTACATGATGTCTTGTACTCTAATAAAGTTGTCAGTACAATGCTTGACAATGTGGTGGCTGCATAGAGTATCGAGTAGAAACAAGATCCACACAATACAAAGATGAAATAGAACTAAGTGATCTATGAGGAGACATGTGTGATACAGGAAAAACAGAAGAATCGTCAGTTATCAGTCCACTGCTCGATGCTGGTCTCCCCACGTTGTGGTCCCGCAAATAATCCATTTAACAAATGCATGAACTGATTGCATCGTTTTGTTGGGCAACACCCGAGTGTGTCTCCAACGCCACAGACCGCTCGTCGTGCCTGTGAATTCTGATGTGCTGGCGCCTCTAAGGTGGCGGTGCCACAAGAAACAATGACGGGAAACTTATCACTTTGGGATCTTTTTTAACATCTCGCCCACAACCACTGCGCTGCGTGCACCGACCAAACGCTTTCCAACCACTGGTACCTCGGCGCTGGGCCGCACCCTCCCGTCCAAACAGCCCGTTCTCTGCATCGTCAACTGTCAGCTCGCCGAGTTCCCATTTACCGACTCCCTCACATCTCCTCGACCCGCCTTTTATCTACCTGTGGCCGTGCCCTGCCCGCGCCCAACCAAACCCCCCCCCCCCGCCGGTCAAACGGCTCAACCTGCTTGAAACTGGCCAGTACTAGAAGTTGATTACGCACACGTACAACGGACCCTACTTCTCCCTTCCTAACGTCCATTACATAACGCTCAACCCCTTAACAGTTCAGTGACTTTCCACCAATCACGCTCGAACTGCGCTCGGCCCAATCCCAACGTGGCCCAATCCCAACGCAGCTCTCTTGGCTCAAACCCTGGGCGTGTCAAGGTGCACCTAGCCTGGCACCGCTCATCACGCATGACACCCCACTCTCCCCGTGACATTGCGACCCCCCTCACGGCCCGATCGCTGGGTGGATGTCCGGGTGCACCTAGCCTGGCATGACGCGGGACTTTTCACCACAATTTCATCGTATCCATTTGGAAACCTTAAGTCCCTTAGCTACCACTTTCATTACCATCGGCCCTTATTTATGAAGGGCAGCATGGTAGAGTGCTGACACGTGCCTCATTACAAGGCGGGCCTGGGTTTAACTGCGTTTGAGTGGAGTTTTTTTTTTCCCACTTGTTCTCTATGGGTTTCCTCTGGGTTCTCTGCCTTCTTCACATATCTAAAACAACATTGCAATGCAACCAGTATTGACCAAATACCCCAGTGCTAAACAATTGCATGTGAGTTATTTAATTTAACATTACACAGCGACAGCATCGCCTACCGTGATACTTGGTAGAACGCAAAATTAGCTGGGAATGGGACTTTCCTGGGTAAACACGCATAATAATAATCCCTTATCACGACATGTCATGTTCAAGCCTACTTGTTATTGCAGGCTCCCGCCTGCAATAACTTCCCTTAGCAGAGAGTAACTGATAGTCAAATATTAAGGAAAGCTAGTCAGATTACACGCGGGAGGTACGGGATTTGTGTACTTATTAAGATGTTGAGAATTGCACTCAGGAGCTGTTTTTTCGGGATAGCCATTGCGAGCGCTCCTCTTCTCGCAACGGTTATCCGGAAAGAAAAGCGATCAACAAATTTGATCCAACGAACCGTACAAAATCCTTCGTCAATACACTGAAGATCTTGCGTTCATCAACGAGGAATATCCTCGTAGCATCGAGGGGGCTGGCGATGGCAAAGTTCCCTACCCTCCTGCCCTTTGCTGAAGACTCACGGCTCCCACACTGTTCGACATTTAAAAAAAAAATTTCGGTGCAATATTGACTAGCACTGGCCGTTCGAACGCCTGTTGTTGCAGGAATTCCGCATCCAGAGCTTGCAAGCTCACTGGGTACTTTCTGTTGTAAAAATAAGCATCTATCCACCGGCAGTTTCCCTTCAGCCTTTCCAAGCGTTCCACCGGAAAAGAAAACTGGGAAAGAATGCACGGTATTCGCACGCAGATTATTGTATAGTCACTCGTTCCGTTGAGCGTTTAATATTGACGGTGGTCAAACATTACCGCTTGTTGTTTTCCCTTTAAACAAGTGATCTACTGTACCGTATGAGGTTGCCGAAACTTGTCAATGATGTACCGGTCTTCATACCGTGATAGTTATGTGATAGTTACATGGGTGCTCTTATGGACATATGGGTTAAACCCTAAATGTTTATATTGAGAAAATGTTTCTATTAACAAACTCATGATTGCAATAATACAAAACGTGTGCTTTGAATAACTGTTACTTATTGGTGTTGTCAATTTTTTTTGTTTTGCAATTTATAGTTTAACAACAATTCTCAGAATAGTAAAAATCGGGGTTCGCCCTTTCGTCTGAGCATTCCATCTGCATTGTGGGGGTGGGGTGTGATTAGTGGAGTTATCGCTGGAAGTGAGTGATGAAGTCCGCTCTTCCCCATCCGACGGGTGTAGTGAATTGTCCACCCTGGAGGACAGGACGTGAAGAATTGAAGTGTTCACGAAGGAGTGGGAGCGATTCATTGCTCACTGGAGGAGTGGCAGTGATTCAATGTTCACCATGCAGGCGTGGGAGTGATCAGTGCTCACCATGGAGGAGTGCGAGTGATTCACTGTTTACCGCGGAGTGGCAATGATAGAACAGTGTCAGGGTGGTGATTAGAAAATGTTTTTTTACCATTTCTGGCAATTATACAGGTGTTAAAATCGTAAAACACCAAATAGACACCTTTCACAAAGTGTCTAGTTTGCAATAATGGTAAAAAACCCTTTTCTGCTTTTACAAATGTACACTGGCAAAAGTACCCATTGCTTCGGGTGGTGATTGTCTACGCAGGAGGAGGCATTTCTCCGCTCATTGGGAACGGGGCAGGGTCTGGACCGGACTTTGGGCAGGAAGCGCCGTCACATGACCGCCTCGCCCGCTCTTGCAGCTAACGGAGTTTTTTTTTTACTTTTCAAGCAACTTTTGTTTTTGTGGAAAAGCACTTGCGAGCTCCATATCCCACGCCGCGCTCACACCCGGCTGCTTGGCGAGGACCCGCATCACGAGACTACAGCTGGGAGGTGGAGGCACCACACTGTCGCCCGCGATAAAAACCGGTTCGATCGCTGATGGTGGCTGGCCCAATCGGACTGCAGGAGAAAGGAAAGGGGGTCGTGTCTTTTCGCAGCTTCAGAAGCTGCTGCTTCTGAAGCAGCATCATCAGCATCAGTAACAGAGGCAGCGGCGGGAGCGGGCGTCCTGAACTTAGAAGTCGAACTTCACGCGAGGAGCCACGATGGAGCCTCAGGAATACATGGCCGAGCGCGTCCCCGCAGACGAAGAGGTGAGGCGGGGTTGAGGTGAGGATGGAGAGAGGATGAGACGGGGGAGGAGGCGATGACTAGGAGCAGATGAGATGGAGGGGGAGTGATAAGGAGCGCGCGGGGGAGGTGAGAAGGGGGAAGAGGCGAGGGTGAGAAGAGGTGGCCGTGATAACTATCACAATGTAGACAATCATCCTGGCTCCCCGCTCTATGGGGATGGCTTAAAATGTGGGGTGGATTTGCAACGCGCGGTTATCCCGTGTGCGTTGTAATCAAGGCATTCCAGAGCACCAATGCCTGTGCGACTTTATCGAATTATTGCCGCTCCCTTAAATTGAGCAGTGGTGCTTCACGGACTACACGTGCAATCCAATTTAATCGGTGGGACAATGGCGATGCGGCCGCGTTGATGGCACACCTGCATTATAGAGCAGAACCCACCTGCCGTGGCCCGGAAACCGTGTCAGTCACCAAAGATCAGTATCGGAATTAACATTTCTGCCTGGATGCAATTGCAAAAATGTAGGTGGTTTGAGGAAATACATATGCTCTTATTTTAATCTACAATAAGCTTCTTCCATTTATCCCCATCGCACTGCCACACTGTTACCTCTCTTGTTAATTTATTGAAATTACTGGTCATTTTAAACCCGTGCAATACTTTCTGTTATTGTTGACTTTATGATGGTTAGGACGTCATCCGTGCACAAGTTAATGCTGTAAATTCGTTTTAATTGCCTTGCGATTGCGTATGTTATTTGCGTTGGTTAGTTTTAATGTTTGTTGTGTCGCAGAAATCCCGCATCCAGAGCTTGCAAGCTCATTGGCTACTTTCGGCTGTTAATAATAAGCATCTATTTATTTTGAGTTAGGGACAGAAGCCAGTGTTATATCGCAGGAATCCCGCATCTAGAACTTTTAAGCTCATGTGTACCTTCCGCTGTAATAGTAAACATCTATCTGAGGCTCGCTTGCCTCCAGCACGGCCGCTATTAGGGGGGTACACGAGTAGGGCCCCGTGCCACCGCATGCCCCTCTTGCCCACCACGGTTCACGGTCCTTAGTGGGTGCACCATCACTGTAATGCAGATTTATCGGTGATACCGCGTTAGAGTTATCACCGATTAATCTGAACGTGTTGAGATAAGATCTGAGAAGATGTTAAGGAACGTGTTGGGATAAGATCTCAACACGTTCCTTCACACTCTTGGGCATCAAAATCAAGGTATATAACAGGCGACGTTTCGCTCAACGGGCTTTCTTCACAGCACATACGTCGAGAAGCCAGAGACAGTGGACACGAGACCACACCATAGGGCTTTATATAGACGTTAGACAGAACGATGTTCACCATTACAGCATAAAATACCCAGTGAGCTTGCCAGCTCTGGATGCGGGATTCCTGCGGAACAGCACACGTTCGGACCAACCAACGCCGCGCACACGACAGCAATGTGGCCTCGCCACCCGAGAGGGTTTGGAGCCGACCGTCGTGATACTTTTTTTACTTTAACAGATGATTTTATTGCTCTTCCGAGCAAGCTTTCCCAAAACAAATTATACAACGAAAACAATATACAATACGTACAACCGTTTACACAACCCGTGGCCCACATCCCCCTTCAATATAATTTATGACGCGAACGCATTCAAATTAGATAATGTGAGAGAATGATGGGTTGTTGGAGAGGGGCGGTAAAGGGTGAAACGGAGGATCCCCTGAGTGTCTGCACAGAGCGTTGCCCCAGCGCTCCAGGAAAGCGGACACCTCGGCATTTTTATATAAGTTGTGTTCCATACGGAATTGTAAAAAGTTCCGGGTTCGAATATTGACTCGGGTGCCTTTCTGTGTGGAGTTTGCATGTTCTCCACGTGTCCGCGTGGGTTTTCGCCGGGCACTCCGTTTTCCTCCCACAGTCCAAAAAACATGCTGCTGCATAGGTGAATTGGCTTGCATACTAAATTGCCCGCAGTGCCCGGTGATGGACTGGCGTCCCATCGTAGGCATATCCCTGTCTTGCGCCCTGTGTCTGCCGGGATAGGCTCCGGCTCACCGCGACCCTGTGCAGGAAGACTAATCGGTTTCTGACAATGAGAAGAGATGAGGTGTGCTCCATGCGGAGATGCGCCTTGATCAGACGTTTGGTCATCGCTGACGCGGAGCTTTCACCCGCGTCACCCTGCAGCAGCAGCTCCTTGCGGGTCTTGTCGATCGCCAGCCTCGCCTGAGCGAGGACAAAGTTCGCGACGCTGTTGCGTTCACCCGCGGCGGCTCGGGATGCAACAGCCGCACACGTCGTGAGCGAGAGGCCGCTTGCGCTCCTTCGTGACGGTGGAGGCACGGAGCCCCCTCTCGGGATTAATGATTGCGAGGTCACGCTACGGTGGCGCAATGACTGGCGCTGCCGCCTCGCAGCGAGACGGACCTGGTTCGACTCCCTGCTCGCGTGCTGCTTTTCTGCGTGGAGTTTTCGTGTTCTCTCACCGTGTCCGCGTGGGCTTTCGCCAGTTTCCTCCCGCAGTCCAAAGACATGTTGACATATCGCTACCTAGGTGGGTTTATTTTGTCCTGTTGACTAAACTGCCCCCGGTGTCCTTAGATGTTGTAACCTGCTTTCCCCTCCGCGCTGGAGAATTGTTAAAATAGCTACATTGTTCAATGGTTCCTTCCAGCTTAAATATAAACTGACTCATTGTCATACTTCATCGCGCGCTGGGTGAAGCCTCGTCACCGTCAAGGACCCCTCCACACATCGCTGGAAGTTCCACGTTCCTATTACGGGGACCAGTACATCCAACAACACAACCAGATGCCGACCGGCTTCTTGCATTAAGGCTTCATCTTATCGGCCCCTGAGGGAACGAGATGAGCGGTGGGATGATTGTTAGGCTGCTTCCAGTGCTACCGCCACCTGACCGGTTATAATCACGTTAATCCACTGCTGGATGAAGACGTCCCCACGCCACGGGGATTATTTTACCGCAGCTGATGGCCCCGCTCAGTGGATGAGCCATGAATGTAGCGGACGAGGCGAGAGAGGCATTCGGGTGAGCCTATGGAGCTCTCTTTAACAGTTGTCCAGCGGTAAAGGGTAAGCAAGTTACAACATCTCAGGGCGCCGGGGTGGATTTATTCAGGACATTTAACCGATCTGCATATACAGCACTGTACTGCGTGTTTTCTTAAAGCAACGCGTTACTTTAATAATTGCAATACCCTCCGTTAGACACCGTGATGGCGCTGTTGTAACACTGGCGTCTCGTGGGCCCGAAGCGTTTGAGTTCAGATCCTGCCAGGCGGTTTTCCTGTGTGTGGAATTTGTTTGTTCTTCCCCTGTTCTGCATGTGTTTCCTCAGCGTTCTCCGTTTTTTTTCTTCCCTAAAACAAAACAAACGCAATGTAACTTGTGTTGTGACATCGTTCACACATCCCAAATATGCTCAATAATGATCTGCAAATCACTCGGGATTACACATGGCACCCTCCTGCTGCGAAAACGTGGCAGAACCCGAAACTCATCTCAACTCATTGTCAGAACCGCTTAATCCTGCACAGGATCGCGGTGAGCCGGAGCCTATCCCGGCAGACACAAGGCGCAAGGCAGGGATATACCCACGTTGGACGCCAGTCAATCACTGGACACTGAGGGCAATTTAGTCTGCGAGCCAATTAACCTATGCAACAGCATGGTTTTTGTACTGTGGGTAGAAAACCGGAGTGCCCGGCGAAAACCCATGCAGACACGGGGAGAACATGCAAACTCCACACAGAAAGGCACCCGAGCCGAGATTCGAACCCTGGTCCTTCTTGCTGTGAGACGACAGCGCCACCCACTGGGCAACCGTGCCGCCCAGAACCCGAAACTCGAGCGGCTAAACAAGCACCGTGTTAAATAGCAACAATCTCGCCCGCCCGCCCGCATTATCATTACGTGCGCACTATAATAATAATGAGCACAATTTAACTCGGGCATGCGTGAGCAGAGCATCTGCAGCTTCTGCTGCTGCCTGAATGCAGACGCTGCCGGCAAAATCTAGCGAACGCGCACAGCGGAAACCAATACCAGCCAGCCTGCAAACATTGCATTCGCTCGAGTCGAGTGCACACCACGAAGATTATTTGTTCTACAAAGCAGAGCACGATCGTCGATGCATTGACAGACGGGACGAAAGTCCGGTATGCACTCACGTGGCAGAGCACGTGCGGATGTGCAGCTGTGTGTAATAACTGTTGTCACTTGGCTACTGCACACAGAAAACCTGCTTATGTAATGTGTAATCTAGTATTCGTGTGTGGTGGGCAAAGGTAGGCTGTAACGAAGTGACTGCGCAGGAAATGCACTTCATTCCCATGTCCGTGTTTACACATAGAAACTTCAGCACAGTCGGACGCCTAGTGATCCCTCCAATGTGAGAGGTGAAACGTCGTGAAGGAAGAATGCTGGATACGGCTTTCCCAAAAGAGCAGCTCTTAAGAGTAATTCTCATACATCGAGTCGTCAAAACCTATGTCGACACAGACGTTAAAACAAGTTATGTTTTTTTACACATCCCGTGGCTACTACTGGTTTTCTGGGAGTGAATTTCCCACTGTGTTGGTGAGACATTGAAACCCGTATAGAGCTTTGTTGTGTTTAACCATCCCTCAGAAGGCTGTGGTGGCTGATGGGATGTGTGAATTATTATTTTCCATGTATCAGCGCACAGGTAGCTACGAGCATGACGCCAGTGCATACGCTGTGTGATCTAAAAGGGCCCATCTCTGATCGCATCTCCACCCAAGCAATTACCCGGGGTTGAGATCACGGTGGCCGTGGTTGGGTTGGTGTTACAGCAGCTGAGACCCGAGCACTGTGGTCACCTCTTTCTCCCTCCTGCAGGCGTTCCAGCTCGCCGCCGCATATGTCTTGGACGCTCAGTTTGCGCGGAACATCCCCTTTCAAACGGCCCGCCACTGCATATGGTCAGCAAATGATTCCCTTGAATTGTGATTTTTTTTTTAATATAACCGCAATAAACACTGTTGTTTTGCAATGCTAATTTGACATGGCATCAGCACTGTCAAATGGTAATGGCAAAACTCCTGAATTTGAACCCATAATGGTAACATTATTGGTTAATATTGAGAATTATATTGTTTGCAACTACAACAATGACCAGAGTGTGATTTAATGAATATTGCATCATTTCTATTAACCATGGCCAAAATACATTTTATACTTAATTAACAATATAGGCGTTAATAAATTATACCAACGCCAATTATAAGCCCATTTCAGTGTGAGCTCTGCCATGACCCCATCAGGTATTACCGCCTGTACACACGCTGGATCACCTGGGGACCCATGTACATGTTCTTGGCGCTGAACCTGGCTCTTGCCTTCCTGGAGGCCCCTGCTAAGCCTCAGCTGGAATCACCTGTCTGGGTAAGGCACCAAACATCCTAGCCTTACGTAACTTATTTTATTTTCACCAAGGAATCAGTTTACAAAAAAATCTAAGCCAGGAAGGAACTGTTGAGCTATGAGCGCATTATCATAATAATATCAGTTATCCTGTGGCGAGGAGTAAGCAAGTTACAATATTTCAGGGAACCAGGGTGAATTTAGGAAAGGCTCACCGAGTCTAAATGTATATGGTGAGAGGCCTACTGCAGGAAGTTTGAACATTCTTGGAATGGTTTTCACGGCTCAATGCAGGGAGGTGCACTCGACACGGCAAGCCCGAAAAAAAGTTTTCGAATTAAATTCTCATGCTTGAAATGTTTAAAGCAAGTTAATGGCCATATGGTACAATCTGCAATACTCAGTGCCCCAACAATAAATACCACCTATCCACACACCAAATCCTGACTTACTTCTCAGTTGGTCTCGGTCTATAAAAACTATCAAAACTGTGCAATGTACTGTCACCAGATCTTGGCACATCATTTCAAACCACTCGAACACAGATGCCAATTCTTGGACTGTCCTTGTCAAAAATGGACAGCTTTCAACCCTGTCGTAGAAACATACATGGATACAGATGATTGAGATGAAAGCAACACTAGTCCAGGGAGAGACGAGAGACCAGGAAGCAAGAGATGGATCAGCAGTCACTTATACAGACCTAATGATATCATGACGCCGTGTGATCCTGTAACATTTTATGTCATGTGGCCCAACAACGCACGCTGATTTTACGATTAGTCCATAAACCCAGACCAGATATTTCACTTGTTGGTACAACTGGAGAGAGAATAACCTTAGTGGTTCCACATTGTCTGTGACCAAGCACAGTGAATAGTGTGATACCATTTGAGATGAGTTTTAAAATCAGAACTTTTATTATCCGTATCAATAAACGGGTGTTACTGAACATGTACTGCTACCTACAGTGAGAAGTACCACTCTCCATCTTGGCCTGTGTACTATACGTGAGCCACCACTAAACATAACTCAATACGCTTGCTGTTCTCGAGTGATGCTGCCTGCAGCGTCTAAGGCTGAGCCATGGCCCCAATGCTGGCCTCTTCCACGCAGGTCACCATGCTTCTCGAGAGCCTCTGCCTCGTGGCGTTCTCGATTCGCCTCACACACCTGGCAAAGTTCACGGAGCGCAGCGTGTTTTGGAAGGACCCCAAGAACATTTGTGTCTTTGTCACCATCATCGTAAGTGGTGCAGTTGAATGGCTTTCACTTGCCTTTAAGAAAGATTTGTTCATCAATGAATTATTTTGCTTACGGGAGCTGTTTCTGCAAAAAACTTGGAGCACTTAATTTGTACCACACTTTTCACCTTCTTGACTGGGGCAACCGTGTGGTTGTGCCTCGACGTTACAATAGAAGTAGATGCTTTCCCTTCGAGTAATATGACCATTTTAATGTCTGCTCAAGCCTAAAGTGGTACTTGAGTAATCAGCGTATGCAAAAAACGTGGTGATTATTGTGCCCTAATTCAGATTAAAGCACAAGGCTCATTCTCTGTCTTGAGATTCGGCAGCCAATTTGGTCGAACGTATGGAAAGAAACCACAGAACCCAGAGAAAGTCTATGCATTCAAGGGCAGACAACAGTTAAAACTGCGCTAAAGGAACAAAATATACTATAATCCATCTGCTATACTGCTAATTCCCATCCAGCTCACAGAATCGTGCTCGATCCACCCCGCAGCACCGTGCACGATCCACCTCGCAGCACCGTGCACGATCCACCTCGCAGCACCGTGCACAATCCACCTCGCAGCACCGTGCACGATCCACCTCGCATCACCGTGCACGATCCACCTCGCAGCACCATGCACGATCCACCTCGTATCACCGTGCACGATCCACCCCGCAGCACCGTGCACGATCCACCCCGCAGCACCGTGCACGATCCACCTCGTATCACCGTGCACGATCCACCTCGCAGCACCGTGCACGATCCACCTCGCATCATAGTGCACGATCCACCTCGCAGCACCGTGCACGATCCACCTCGCAGCACCGTGCACGATCCACCTCGCAGCACCATGCACGATCAACCTCGCAGCATCGTGCACGATCCTTGCCTTCAAAGTGTCCGACCACTTCTACCGCTACTGCAAGACATACAGCTGCTGCTAGTGGCGCGGCGGTAACGTCTGCACCTCACAGAAAAAAGGTCCGACCCGAGGTGATTCGATTCCCACCTCGGGTGCTTTTCTGTGTGGAATTTGTGTAGTCTCCTGTTTTGCGTGGGTTTCCTCCCAGTTCTCCGATGTCTGGCGGGATGGCGCCTGCTAACCGCGTTGCTATCCCTACCCCTCCCTTCCCCCTTGCACCTCCGTATTGATGCCTCGTCCATGACCAGATGTGGAAATTGTTCGTTACAAACGACACCGTTATTCTTTATTGTTTACGAGGCTGTCCACCCAGAAAAAACAAACCAAAGCAATTGTTTTTTCTGAACGTTCTTCTCACCGGCACAGCTGACGGTGATCGACATGGTCGTTTACGCGGCGCTCACGCACACCGGCCATTACAGCGTGCGGTGGTCTCGCGCCTTCCGTCCACTCTTCGTCATCAACTTCAGCGAGAGCCGGCAGGCGAGTGTGCGACCGGAGGACGCGTCCGTGTCTCTCTCTCTTGCTTTCTCTCTCGGCGCGTACGCGCTCGTGTCTGTGCCCTGTGCCGTCTGTCGCCATCTTGAGAATCCGCGACACCGTGCCGTGCCTCGGGTGTGCAGCTGCGGCGATCGTTCCGGAATATTCGGCGGACGCTGCCGGAAATCTTGGGCGTACTGGTGCTCTTCCTCTTCAGCATTGCCATATTCTCCCTCATGGCCTTCAAGCTCTTCGGGAAAAGGTCTCGGGACACAGGGATAAGTTCTTCAACGGCTACATGTTACGCTCCATTAACACCGGAAGATTCATTCCAACCGGATCTGTCTGGGCCAATGACCCAAAAAATATTTCCGCATCCCAGCACACCACATTCAGAAAACCTCTTTCTTTTCACTGCAGCTGAATATTTTCTGGTGATCAATAAAACACTAATTGACAAATTACATCCTCACGAATATGGTTTATTTAAAAAATCGTACGCGATGTACTTATAAGAGCGTGGCCCCATCTCACACACGCCCTCTTGTTTTGTTCCAGACATCTGATGACAGGAGAAGGGAAGCCTTACTTTGAAAACTACTTTAACATTTTCTTTGAGCTCTACGTGCTGGTGACGACGTCCAACAGCCCGGACATCATGTGAGTGGCAATGCCCCGCTCGCTTGCTCTGCACCTGTATCAATGTCCACTCGCACAGCAGTCAGTTTTTTAAAAAATCTAAGTTGGAAGGAACTGTTTGGCTACATTTGTGCCGCGGGGAAGGGTAAGCAAGTTAGGACATCTTAGAGCACCAGGGGCAGTTTTGTAAAAACAGCTAACCTGGATAGCACGTCTTTGAACTGTGGAATGAAACCGGATTACTTGGTAAAAAAAAAACCCTGCGGACATAGGCAGATCACACAGAGAGGCACCTGAGTCAGGAATAAAACTCGGGACCTTTTCACTGAGATGCGCAGGTGCTACTCTCTGCACCAGCGTGCCGCCCAGTTTACACATGGCTCCACACGCTCAATAAAGGACACACGAACCAGGCTGACTCACGGCTACAGTTACCATCTGTCCCGATTTTCCCAGGCTTGTTCTCTCTTTGAGTTGATTGTCCCAGGAGATCTGTAATGCAAATCGGGACTTTAAGCGACCCGATTTTTTGTCGGATTCCTAACGCTAAGTTCAGCTTCTCTCTCAACACTGCGGCCCTACACGATGTTCTCCTCTCTTCCTGAACTGTGAGCTATTCCACAACCAGTGACATCCTGCGTGAAACACATATTGTTCCCGATACAGTCGGTTCCTGCATTATATTGGTATAAACATTGTATCAACTATTGCACTGGCTATAGATACACATTGTTTTGGCTACGCCATGTATATTGGTTTTTCGCCGGGCACTCCGGTTTCCTCCCACAGTCCAAAAAACATGCTGCTGCATAGGCTAATTGGCTTGCAGACTAAATTGTCCTCAGTGCCCGGTGATGGACTGGCGTCCCATCGTGGGTATATCCTTGTCTTGCGCCCTGTGTCTGCCGGGATAGGCTCCGGTTCACCCGACCCTGTACAGGATTATGAGATGTATATAGCATTGCTATTGTATTGGCGATAGTTACATATTGTATTGGCTATAGTATTATATTGTATTCATGTTGTATTATTTATGGCTATGCATGGTATTGAATATGGCTACACAGTATTGATATTTGCCTTGTCCTAAGCTGATGTTGACTTTTGGCAACAACACTGAGACTAGGCTCTAAAGCAAGCAATCTCTGGTGTGGGCCAATCATTTTCAAGGACAATGCATATATTATCAAAATATTTGTTGACACGTTTTATTCCACAAAGCATGTGTGGTTTTTAGTGACAGGTGTCCTATTGTTTTTACACCAAAAAGTGGATATTTTGTCATTTGTTAGGAGTCCATTAAATGGTGGGGTCCCAAGATAGCAGACTGCCCTGTAGATAAAAATGACTGCTAACACTGGCTTAATCATAGCATATTACGAGTGTTTTTTACGGCTCTGCTGTCACGGTTTTTTTTGCAAATTACAGGCGGCAGCAGCTGTGTTTACTGAAGCTCATGAGCAACAACAGCAGCAACTGGCCGTGCAGGCATGGTCAGGAAAGACCATCCTGCCGAAAACGTGGATGTTTTACTATTCGTATAAACTACGATAATAATTATACGCTTCAACTACCAAAAAAAACCACACCAATTTTCTTGACTTTTCTCTCAGAGGATTACAACTTATAATCTTTGGCTGATTTGATTTAAGGAAATGTTGCGTGTAGACGGAAATCGGAATACCCAGCGAGAAACCATTCGTGCATTGGAAAAACATTCTCATTGACTAGCCTCCTCGCAGCCCTCGGAGGTTTTGAGGTTTCATAACTTTAAGACGTCACTAACCCCTTGCCTTCACATGGCAGGATTCCCACATCTAGAGATCGCAAACTCACTGGGTATCTTCTACTATAACAATAAACATCTATCTAACATCATATATCGCCGGGTTATAGCAGGCATGCGTGACCATGCCAACTCGGTGATTATCTCCAACCAATGTCGTTATTGTCAGATTCTTTCGTATTGTATTTTAGTTAACACGCTGTTGAATGTCCAAAGCAAAACACGATGCACGGTTTGTTAAATTTCTCGCGTTGCTTTACCAGGTACCAAGCAGTCACAAAAACAAATCGCTGCGGTTCACTCGTGAACAAACACACAGACGTAACAGCAAATCCATCCCCACTGCTGCCACCTTCAAATGTGAATTCATCGTCTGCAGGATGCCAGCTTACAACAGCAGCAGCTGGTACGCCATTTTCTTCATCATCTACATCGTGGTGAACACCTACCTCTTCATGTCGATCTTCCTGGCGGTAGTCTACAACAATTACAGGAAGCACCTCAAGGTGATGCACGCTCACCCGCGTACCACGGGGGGGGGGGGGTGCGCAGTCAGTCCCGGTCCGCCTGTCTCGTCCATCAGCAGGCGTTGAATTTGCACGGCGCGTTATACATTGTAATATTAACATTATTACAAACAACATTGACCGCCCACGTGCATTATCATGGGGCGACTGTTACAGATAATTGAGCAACGTTACGGGTACGTGGTAGAGCGTGAATGTGAGTCATTTGGAACTGTGGGATTTGTAAATCAAGGCTGAAATATGATAGAGAAACATTATTACCAAAAAAAACGTTCCAAAGGTGTGAGTATGCCGGTGAATTCTATCCACTATCGCTCGTTCCCTACCAAACAATAGTATAAGTAACATTGATTGCGATGACCTAGATAATGGTGTGAAAAACAAATGTGAATGTAGCACTGCAAGAGCAAGGGTCACAGTGGTGTGTCCGAGCAAGTGAAATCTAACCATCGCTCACGTCTTTACGAACCAAAGTCTCAACGACGACAATGTTCTCGGCGATGATGACGCCGACGTGAAGGACACGCGATGGCGACGCTCTGCTTTCCGCAGAATGAGGTTCGCAACTCCGTGTTCAGCAAGCGGCGGACGATGACCAAGGCGTTTGAGATCCTGCGCGAGCAGCTCGGGGAAGGATGGGCCGTGAGCCAGCGCAGCTGGATGCAGCTGGTGGGGATGGTGGTGCCAAGCATGAGCCAGGCCCAGCGCATGCTGCTCTGGCAGGTGTCCGATGAGGAGTACACGGGACACATTGGCAAGTCTTGCACGTAATGATAATAATAATACTATTTATAACTCGCACAAATACCCTGCCCAGCAAAAGCGAGACACAGGCACTGAGGCGCGGAGCCAAGCTCAGTGTGAGTAGGCCTGATAAAAAAGGTGTTGTTTGAGATATTTTTTAAAAGTCGAGGTTATGGTAGTCTGGCGAAGCTCTAGGGGTAGGCTGTTCTAGATTTCTAGGTGCGGCCATGGAGAAGCGCCGTTCTGAGTTTTTTGTCCTTGAGCGGGGGATGCTAAGCAAGAGTTGAGAGGAACTACGGAAGGAGCGCGAACGTGTTTCAGTGAGCGGTAAAAGTAGGTTAGCGAGGTATTCAGGATGACCTGTGAGGATGATGCGATGACAGAGTAATGCTATTTTGCACATGATTCTGTACTGAATTGGTAACCAGTATAGAGTACGCAAGGAGCTCGTACCGAGTGAGTGACCGAGAGGAATATTGAGGACTTTTCTGGAAAGGTTACACTGCAACGGTGGTGCAGTGAGTAATGGTATCGCTTCACAACTAGAATTCCCAGGTTCGATTCCTGGCTCGGGTTCCTTTCTGTGTGGAATTTGCATGTTCTATCTCCCTGTGTGCATGTAGGTTTTTGCCGGCTACTCCGGTTTCTTCCCACCGTCCAAAGACACAATGCTTCCTAGGTTCATTGGCCTGCTGAGTAAATTGCACCACAAGTGTGCTCTGAGATGTACTGGCGTCACATCTTGGCTATTCCCCCTGCCTTGTGCGTCTGTCGGCCGGGATAGGCTCTGCCCCCCCTCCCCCCGTGACCCTGTACATGATAAAGCCGGTATTGATAATGAATGCATAATGCCAGTCACATCACCAGTGCCAGGCTGTACTCATTCCTGACTGCGTTCCCAACGGTCCTGCTTTTCCCGCGCGATCTGCCGGCGGCGCGCACTCCATGCGTGCCGTGTTGCAGGCAAGCAGGCGTTCGTGCGGCTCACCGACCTGCTCAACATCGAAGTGATTGAGACGAGGGGGCGGCAGCACCCCCTGCAGGCCTGCGCGCCCCGCGTCTACAGCTCCCCTGCCAGCCGGGTCTTGCGACGGGTCGTACATCACAGGTAGGGTTGCCACCTGACCCAGTTCTCTTAGGATTCGTCTTTCTTTCAGACAACTGTACCAGGACATCTATAATACGAATCTCTCTCAACGCTACATTCCTATGTTCACCCATCTTCCTGAACTATTAGTTATTTCATAACCAGCGAGGTAATGCTTGAAGCACACCTTGTTCACCACACAGTCGGTTCCTATGTTGTATTGGTAATAACATTGTATTGTATTTGGCTACAGCTACACATTGTATTGTATTAACTGCAACTACACATTGTAACTATAGCATTGTATCGGCTATTGTAATGGCTCTAGCCACATATTGTATTTGCTAGTGACACAGCAGCTATCGTCAATTAAGAGCACTACACGTCTCGTGCCTCTCCCACTGATGCGCATCACCGTTGTCACGATCCGTTTACAAGAGCTGAGTTTGACCATACTTCACCACGCTGTGAAAGTGGGGGCCCAGGACCCGTTTAGGTAGCACCTGCCGCTAACGTTGGCTGTGGCCAGGAATCAGACACAGGAAGCCCGGTTCATAGTGCAACGTGTGAACTACCACACCGCCGCTCTCCAGCATTAAACGTAAGCGGCAGTGTGGCGCAGCGGTTACATCTGCGCCTTGTCGACAGTTCTTTCCCGAGGCAGTAGGATTCACACCTCGGGTGCCTTTCTGTATGGAGTTGGTGCTCTCCCCTCGTTCTGCGTGGATATCCTCTGAGTTCTCCGATTTTTGTCACAACAAAGAAACTCAATTTATTAATTAACTGATAACATAATATATAGGAAGTAGTGTGTGGCAGGTTGGCGCCAGCTGACCGAATCGGTAACTTCCCCACTGCTGTTTAATCTCACCTCCGTATTCGCATCTCATCCATGACCATGCGTGGACCTTGTCCCCATTATAAATTATATTTTTGTTATCATTAATAAGCAACTGCTGCCACCGCGACCCTCACCAGGACACGCGGTGTAGAAAATGGACGGATGGAAATAGATTAATAAGAAACTTTCCAAAGGTTATTCATAATTGGTTTGTTCTGGGCGAGATGGCGCAAGCACGTCGGCGGTACTTGCGTTTTCGGCTGCCATGTTCCTGCCGTTCCGCCGTGCAATGGGGCATCAGCCTCGCCAGTGATCGGGAGCCATCTTGCCACAGGTTCTTCCGATATTTCTTCGACGCGATCATCCTGCTGAATGCGTGCTTCATCGCCGGCGACGAGGCGAGCCTGTCTATCCGCCAGGCCGAGTGGCTCTTCCTGGGTCTCTACATACTGGAGATCCTGCTCAAGCTGTACACATACGAGCCACAGACGTTCTTCTCGCGCAGCAACTTCTGGAACTGGCGAGTGCACCGTAGTACGCGCGCGCGCACACACACACACCATCCCCAGGTACGTCGCTTTTCTTCACCACAGTTAGTCCCACACACTCTGCATCTCACAAGGTAATGTGGAGTCCTCCAAATTAAAGAAGATACTGTGGAGCAATGTTATGATTCCTGGCTCTGTCCAAAATTATCAATTTACCAGAGCAGATGTAACACTAATTGTGATAATAATAACATTAAGTATGATTTATAACACCCACAAAGTGTCATGTGATGCATTACTAACACAAGTCAAGAAGTTGTCCGTGGCTTTGGAAATCTGCAATTCTGGTCCAGATCAATTCCATAACCCCACTTGGAATACCATCCCCTGCTCTAAAGCATGGGTTCTCAACGTTTCACACCTGAAGGGCCACTCACCCTACGTGGGTATAATCTCCACAGACCATTGGGTGGTGGTCGTGGCTCCCTGGCTGGGTAATGAGCCTCTCCCCAAGCGCTCATATGACTGCCGCGTGATAATCTTTATTTTTTACAACAGGTTTGATGTGCTGATCGTCGTCTTGGCTCTACTTGCAACAATCATCATACATTCCAGTGAGTAAACCACAGCAGCTCGTTAATGGATAAAGGAAAAACAACTTTAGACTAACTTGATGACATGAATGTTTTCCCTACTGCTTATGTTCTCCAGTACGTTAATAGGTTTGTGGTGGCTCCGAACTCTTAATGCCCGCTGTGGTAATGGAATTGTGGGTTTAATCCTGACTGTTATCTCTAAGAGCTAGAAAAGAGATATTTTTTTTAAGTTCTGGCATTTCATTGGTGATATCTTCATCCAGATTGCAAAGTCCACGAATATGAAACATTGCTTAAAGGTGCAGTTGCATGAAATATGGACATCCGTTTAGTGAAAAATGATTTCACTCAAACATTTTAAATCTGAAAATACTCAATGCCGTTTACTTTCACTTTTAAGGAAACAGCCATTAGGAATATTTATGAATAAGACATGCAACTGTGTGTTTTGTTTATCCTCAATAAGACACTGTTTATTAACACTTGGATGCAGTGACTATTGTTCAGGGAATTCTATGCAGTCGTATTGATCCCATTCAAGATGCGTAATTCACACATTTTGACTTTGCTTTCAATTTCCCACCTGTTCAGCGAATGTGGTTTATTTAAACCTGACCCAGGTCTCTTGGAAGACGTACTTCTAATCTCGAAAAGCGTTTACCTCCTATACATGAAGTCAATTTATCTAGTGGCCTCCACTGCCCTTGTGTAGCCTGGGAATGAACATTGCCTCCATAGTACAGTGCCATGGCTCCCAATTGGCCACACATTCGGAGATAACGTACCTGTCTCTGTCAAGGGATTATGACTAACCCGTTTTTACAGGGAATATTTTCACACAGTCGTAACATTCACACCTCAGAGAGAAGGCCCTGCCAAAGGGGGTTCGATGCCCGCTTCGTGTGCCTTTCTGTTTGAAGTGTGTGTGTGTTCTCTCCCCCTGTTCTGTGTAGGGTTTTCCGGGTTCTCCGGTTTCCTAACACAACTACAAAAAAAAGGCAGTAATTCGTCGATAACATCCTAATATATAGGGTGCAATGCCTGACAAATGTTGGTGCCAGCTGACCACATGCCTGCCTTCCCTCCACCTCTCTGCAGTTTCCTCGCTATGCCTCTGAGTCGTTCTCACTTTAGACGTTGAACGAATACTGTGCTGTGCGTTATAAACCATGATGTTGAATAATTTTATTACAGCAGGAGCCATGTTAATAGCAACGTAGGCCACTGATGGGCAGGGTTAGCTTGTGGGGGGTCTTGACGGCCTCTGTATTTTGATGTTTTTCAGCCACGGTCAGCACTCAAATTTTGGACGTCTTGCTCATCCTGCGTGTGTTGCGGTTATTGAGGATCATTGAAAGTTTTGAGCGGTGAGTTTGCGAGCGGAAAGCTACGTCGTGGATTTTCAGCATTCGAGAGTGATTTGAACAGGTGCAGAATTGTCTGTGAAAGTGTCATTATTATGTCATTAACGATTCATCATCCAACTACCTGAACAATTCAATAATTATTATCAATTTGGGGTTCAGACTCTTGCTCCGATTGTGGTCGATGTAGCGCCATCTAGCGGTAAGTAGAGGTCACGCAAAATGAAAACAGGTTCGATGTGTCTATGGACAGCAAACGACTCAATAGTAATCAATGAACCTATATATCGTTATACCAATTACCATTTTGTTCATGACAATCGTGGAGCAGAGGAGGAATGCTAGACACGCCTATCCTAAAAGAGCCGTTCTCGAGAGCAACTCTCATCACACATCAAACTGTGAACATTCAATCAAAAGTTCTATTAACGTCCCATTATCGCACTTCAGGTGGTTATTTTTCCCCACTCATGCTTGACGTCGGATTGCTGTTTGCTAAATAACCTAAGCGGTCAAGGGTCATGATGCGCAGCGGCGCTCGGCGCCCCTCGCTCCGTCGTGCGCGGCCGGACAACGCCGCGCGTTTCCCGCTCTCGCCGCAGGTTCCGCGTGGTGATTCACACGATGATCAACATTGGCCCCACCATGGTGACGTACGCTGGCCTCATCATGGTGAATGCGCTCGACACGTCGCCGATCAGGGCGATGAACGTCGTCATTGCTGTCGTCGTCGTTACCGTACCCGCTCAATGTCGCGCGGCACACGGGCATTGTTCGTAATAATGCGGTCTGCAACGCGCCGTGCAAGTTCCACACCCGCTCATGGACGAGATACTGCAGGGAGTGGGGGAGTCAACTCGGCGGTCAGCCGGTGCTAATCCGCCAGACACTGCTTCTTATATAGTATGATGTTGAGTCTCCCTGGGTACCTTTTTGCCAGTATAAAAATGTGAAAGAAAGAAGAGGTTTTTTTTTACCATTTCTGGCAAGTGTACAAGTGTTAAGATCTTAAAGCACCAAATAGACTACATAGTTTAACGGTTCTTTCCAGCTTGGATAAAAAAAACTGATTGACTTGCACAGGCTCGTGAGGGGCCAGAGCCTATCCCGGCAGACACAAGGCCTAGGGCAGAGCTATTCCCATGATTCGACATCAGTCCATGACAGTGCACTGTGGCCGATTTCGCCAGTGGGCCAATTAACCTTGGCAATCTGTGGGAGGCAGCGGGAGAACCCGGAGAACTCCACACGGACACAGGGAGAACTCGAAAACTCCAGACATGAAGGCGGCACTAACATTAATAATTATGATACCAAGAGCTTACGCAGAAAAGCCTCACAGGAGTCTCAAGGCACTGCTTTTTTTTTCTGACCGCCTCCAACCGGTCACCCCAATCCGCTGCAGGTGTTTTACTACACGTTCGCCATCGTGGGGATGGAGCTGTTCCAGGGAAAGATCCGGTTCTTTCCGGCCGGGAGCTCGGACGCACAGCCATTCTGCGGCAACCCGCTGCTCAACGGCTCCAAGTTCTACAATGAGAAATACTGTAAAAACAACTTCAACGACCTCAGCTCGTCGTTCATTCTGCTGGTGGAGCTCACCGTGGTGAACCAGTGGCATGATATCCTCACTCCCGCAACCTAGGGGGGAGGGGGGGGAGTTGGGAGGATATCAGGGGGACGAGGGAGATGCAGGTCCCGTTAATCATTAACTATAAAGCCAAGCTTAAGTCGGAATAACTCAACAACATTACGCATCCTACTAATCTTCTGGACCAAGCACCTTTTACCATCATTTGCTGGTTAATCCAATGCTCCGTCTTAAATCTCAGAGCCTCCTAAGATGTGTGAATGTGCATTGGGAATTGTTAACGTTATTCACAACCACGCAAAGACTGTCGTTTTTATTAAACACGCTTCTCTATTAAAAGAGTTTACAGTAGCTCTGGGAAAATTCCAACAACTCTATAAAGGTCCTGATGTAGGTTTTCATGGCTCGATGCATGACCATTGCATTCCAAAGCTGCTCTGTCTAAGTATGCCCGAGAATGCCACTAATGTGTGAGCCGAAATATCGTGAAGGAGAGGGTTGCGAGGGCTCAACACGGCTCAACACGGCTATCCTGAGGGAGCAGCTGTGGAAGACAACTCTCAAAATGTTTTCGGTCGATATCCTTGATGCAAGTACTTCTCGCCAGCGGATTTGTGGCCGTTACCAACGTAGGAGCCAGGGTTTACTTTATTCTCTTCCACATGATCGTCGTCATCTTGGTCATCAAGTGAGTTGCTCCTCTACACCGAGAGCAGTTGGATCACTCCGGATTGTCGCATTGCTCGTTTCCCTTTCCCAAAGCCCAGTTGCTCAACGCCACGCGGTGCACGTACGATTTTTCCGCCAGCATTTTCATTGCCTTCATCCTGGAGGCGTTCATCCTGGAGTACACACTGGACAAGGGCGAGACGGAGTCGGCGATAGAGAAGAAGATCCAGGAGCTGGGGCTGGGCATCTCAGAGTAAGTCTTCATGAGCAAAGCCACTCGAAATGGCTCTGGCTGCGGCTCGTTTTCGGAGTACTCACTAAACGTTTGGCATTCACGACGGATGAGGGACGATCGCACAAACTGTCTATTCTTTGAGATTAGCTCCAGTGCAGCGATTTAAATTGAATGTATACAGGGCGGCACGGTGGCCCAGTGGTTAGCGCTGTCGCCTCACAGCAAGAAGGTCCCGGGTTCGAATCCCTCGGCTCGGGTGCCTTTCTGTGTGGAGTTTGCATGCTCTCCCCGTGTCCGCGTGGGTTTTCGCCAGGCACTCCGGTTTCCTCCCACAGTCCAAAAAGCATGCTGCTACATAGGTTGATTGGCTCGCAGGCTAAATTGCCCCGCAGTGCCCGGCGATGGACTGGCGTCCCATCGTGGGTATGTCCCTGCCTTGCGCCCTGTGTCTGCCGGGATAGGCTCCGGCTTCACCATGACCCTGTATAGGACTAAGCGGTTTCAGACAATGAGATGAGATGAGAGACAATTCCCCAGGTGTGAAGAAAAGCAAGATCAACTTCAACTCCATATTTGCACTTCTGACAATTTTTTAAAATGATGATTGTTTTCTAAAGGTGATAGCCATGTTGAGTGCTCAGGAGAACGGCTTGGAAAGCAGTCCTCATGCACCGAGCCGTGACAACCTACATCAGTAGAATACTGTAATGTTTGTTACAGCAGAGGAAGTGGGGTGGCGCAGAGTGGTGGTGCAGTGGTTACCAACCTGCGCTATGAACCTGGTTACTAGAGTATGATTCCTGGTCACGGCTAACACCTGAACCAGTTCTGCTAACCTTCTCCCCCTGCACCACCTGCACCAATGTGCATGGGCAGCCATGGTGGAGGATAGTCAAACCCCATGAACCACAGTGCAGCGAGCCCTTCTCACACTTCTTCCAGAGGTGGATTGACAAAGAGTTGTGTACAATGTCAACGATGTTGTTCTCTTTGTATAACGCATTTTAAAATCTGATCATTTTTAATTACTTGCCTTGACGGTGGTCTCTAGCCTAGGCATACAAGCATGGCCCAGGCAATCTTTGTTTCTCACAAACACCGCAAGAGGGCTAGAGTCTCTGGATGTCTACACATCTGTGTATCTCTACGAATCTGTATCTTCAGGCGTCTTGTATCTCTAAATCTCTATGCATCTCTGTGTATCACTATGCATGTCCATGTATCTCTTAGGCCAGTTTTGTTTCTTACAAGCACTGCCAAATGGCGATGACGTGGTCAGCTCTGAGCCTCGAGAACAGCACACAGCTGATTGGCAAGATCCTCTGCAGAGTTGTCACGTGACACGACCAGCCAATAGCAATACTTAAACAATCTGGAATGACGGTCCAGCTGTTGCATTACATATATTTTACCAAATACACAACACTACTTGTTACCGAATACGTAACAGGAAGCTGCAGAGAGGTGGGGGGGAAGCCAGCCACGTGGTTAGCTAGTGCCAACATTTTCCAGACACTGCATCCTATAAATTATGTTATCGGTCAATTAATCAGTTTTTTTCGTGGGAGGAAACTGGCGAACCTGGAGAAAACCCATACAAACCACAGAGGGCGGGGGGGGGGAGAGAGAACACGCAAGCTGCACACAGAAAGGCTCCCGAGGCAGGAATAGAACTTTATTCAGTGAGGTTCGGATGTTACCGCTGCACCCCCCCCTACCCAAGCCATGTCTGTGAAGATGCGGTGGCAGTCACTGAATGTCTCGGAGCGCACTGAGCCACGGCTGCCTTCACAGGGAGGACGTGGCAGGGAACGATGTGGCGCTCGTCGACAACATGGAGACGCAGGACCAGGAGCCGAGCGGCGCGGAGCCCAACAAGCCCGCCGACAGCCGCATCATGTTTAAGATTTCAGACAAGCGTACGTGCCGCCCCCCCCCCCCCTAAAACCGACGCCGCCGTTCACGCCATTTCCAGAAGAGCACGAGATTTCTAAACGCGGAGCCGAGGCCCACAGCTTCATCTTGTATGGCCCGTGATTAATTCTCAGGCAGCCTGCGGCTTTGTTGGCCTGCAGCCACATGAGGGCCTACCCACTGCCATTTCGAAACTGTCCAAGTGATATTTATTCATCGCCGCGTCTCGCTCGCGCCTATCCGGTACCGGATGGGAATATTTTTTTAGTGGGAACACCACGTCCCTACTTTCAGCTTGGTCACCGTTGCCCCCGCAAGGTCCTCTTGTTGTGGCAAAAGTGGCAGAGTTCCTTGCGTGTGCGTGTGGTCCACCCACGGTATTAATAAGCCCCGTTCGGCTGTCCGTTAGGAGGTTTCCCACACCCCTGAGTTGATCAAACCCAAGCTGACAGCGGTGAGGTTGATGAGTGTGTGACAGCGAGATAATCCTACGCTCATCAGAGTGCGTGCGTACGTGAGTGCGCACAAGCGGTGGTATAGCGGTCAGCGTGCCACTCTATGCAACCGTGACCCAAATTCACATTTCAACTTTATTGTCAATTTTGCCATATGTACAGGATACATAGAGGATCGAAATGCCGTTTCTCTCAGACCCCGGTCTTGGCATTCACAAGGATTGAAACACAACCACAAGGGTTTAAAAATACTAGGAGAAAAAAAATACTAAAAAAAGTACGAACAATTTTAATATTGGCAAGTTAAGCTAACTGGACCCTCCACCCTCCAAGCTAACTGGACCCTCCACTACTCTGGAGTTGCACAAGGTGAGCGGCGGCGAGCTGGTGTGGGCTTGCTTATAGCTCCCCAGCTCAGCCGCCATGTGTTGGAGTTCA
>JAZEWT010000004.1:10054379-10068898 GCA_036362905.1 Mordacia mordax
CTTAACAGACTCGAGGGTGCCGTTAGCGAGCACCTATGAAAATCGGCACTGCACAAGAGGAGGTGGGTGACCAGCACCACGCCCGGCCGCCTTTGTCTCCATAGTGAAAATGTTTATACACCACACGAGGTACTCATTTGAGGCTGAGTCTACCTAGGGGAGACCCAGGACCGGTTCAGAACATTGTCACTGGTGTAAGCCGTGAGCGCGCACACACACATCTCGTACCTGAAATGCAAAGAACCGGTGCTCTCTGTGTAAGTTCTCTGTTGCAGCAGCGAAGTCCCGATGTCTGCTTTCACGGCTCGATGCTTTAGAACTACTTTCCGTAGCTTTCTTCCGTTTTAGCCGTGTGGAGACTTCCGACGTGGGAGGCGAAGGAGAGGGGAGCGCTCGCCGCGGGTGTCCCGAAAGAGCAGCTTTGGAGAGCAGCTGTTGGTTAAGTAGTTATGTCCTGCTAGCTCCGACACTGCCTATTCAATTTACGTACAGTATTACGGTGTCGAGTTGTTGTTTAAATCGTAACAAGTGCACTTTTATAAGGCATTGCAAAATCCTGCGTTTTCACGAGAAGGCCGATCGTGCGATTGGGGAGCAGTTGAGGGGGCAGCTGATGAGCCGGCAGACACACAAAGGGAAAAGATGCCTCACTCTGCTGCGCAAGAATTTCAGTTTGGCGCTGATTGCTGTCATTTTGTTTACAATGTAATCCGTGTGCACAGTCTAACAGCTGCCTGAGCTTAATCGCAATTAAATGTATGATTGAGATCAATGTACTTCTGCGTCAACATTTCTCACCCCAGAAATAATCGGTTCAGTACACGCTTAATCCTGTACAGGGTTGTGGGGGGCTGGAACCTATCTCGGCAGACAGAGGGTGTAAGTCGGGGCTATACCCAGTATCTGACGCCAGTACATCGCAGAGCGCTTTTTTTTATTTGGAGGAATTTACTCAGCCGTCAAATTAACCTAGGCAGCAGCGTGTCTTTGGACGGTGGGAAGAAACCGGAATATCCAGCTAAAACCCATTTGGATACGGGGAGAATACGCAAACTCCACACAGAAAGGCACCGCGACCCCAACGCGGGGCTTCTTGCTGCGGGCAGCAGCGCTACTCACTGCGCCCCCCCCTCCCTCCCCCAACAGTACGTGATTGTTTGTAACCGAGTGGCTGAAGGAGCGAGCTTTGTCATCCCGAGAATGAGCGGAGGGCGCCTCACTCACAGCGCAGGGGGCCGAGGTGTGAGCGTGGGGATGGAGGGAGCTGCGAGAGAGACGGGGGGGGGGGCTGGGATGAGAGTGAGGATTGCGAAAGGGAGGCGGGGGTAGGGAGAGCGTGCGGGAGGGAGAGAGGCAGTGAGGGGCGGAGGGGGGCAGGCGAGGGAGGGAGGGAGAGAGGCAGTGAGGAGCGGAGGGGGGCAGGCGAGGGAGGGAGTGAGAAGGAGAGGCAGGGAGGGCTTGAAAAGGAGGGAGGGAGACCCTGACGAGCGATGAATGCCGCACGTTGGTCACCACCGAGGCTGTAGGAGCCGGGAGAACCGCCAAGGAGATGAGGAAGACAGGGAGCTGAGGGGAGGGGGACGCTAGCGAGGGATAGGAGACTACGGGACTATTATCCTTTTGTTTGTATGCTCTTTTCCAGAAGATTTAAGCATAAATATATAAAAAGGGGATGAGGATGAGAGAGTGTGAGGGCGTATGTCTTTTGTTTGTATTGGGAAAAAAATAAACATTAAAAAAACCCTGGAAGGGTGATCAAACCGAAGTTCGTAAATACAGAATTGACGTTTTTTTATTACCGATCGGCGAATAAAAGAACAGAAAATGGAAAGGAGCAGTGGGGAGGGAAGACGATCCCGATGCAGGAGAAAGAAAGGAGGAAGCGAGCAGTACCTTGAACGGGACCAGGGATAGGTGAAGATGGGAGGAGAGGAGAGAACGCAGCTGATGGGAGCAAAGATGAGGCGAGGCAGGCACGCAGAGCGAGCGAGGAAAGAGAAGGACGCGACGAGGTGCAGACGAGGGGGCCTCGTGTGACCCCCTCTGTCCTCTTCGTGACGCGGGGCCGCGGCGCGATTGACGTCAGCGCGCGTAATCGCACCTTCTCCCCGCCCTCCATCGTTAATCACAGCTCCATCCACTTGTCACCAGCTGCGCTCGCCTCCTTGTCCGGGTTGAATTGACAGACGCCACTTAGGGTGAAGGTGGAAACAGCTATTGTCTGGCACATTGCTCATCGTGGCCGCTCTTTCGGGATTGCCGCGTCGAGCGTTCCTCGTCTCTCCTTCGCGGAGTGTCGCCTCCCAGTCGGTTTGTTTTTGTGCCAAGCTGGAAGAAACCGCTCGGCCACGTAGCTCTTTTCGGCAGCTGTCCAGTGGGGAGGGGTAAGCAAGTTACATCTCGGGGCATCGGGGGCAAATTAGTCACGACGCCTCCCACGTTGTAGGCATCATCGTCCTCGTCATCAGCCTGATGATGCCTTCAATGTGGGAGGCGAAAGAGAAGGAACACTCGACACGGCTATCCCGAAAATAAACCCAGCTCTGGAGAGCAATTCTCATCACACACAAAGCCATGACAAACCTACATCAACTTAACTCGTACGAGAACAACAGCACATTATTTAATAGCACTGTCTGCAAGCGACAGGAATATGAGATGTTTCGAGCAATGGCTCTTATAAGTAGTATAAAACAGGGCATTATAAAAATAGGGTCAGTGCCTGGAACGTCGCTTTTTATCGTATACTTGATTTCCCTGTTCTTAGCGGCACGTGTTGGTGATCAACACGTTGACATTATTGCGCAGCAGAGCTGCTTCTCTAACGAGGGGGCGAAGGGAGTGATGGAGAGGGGAGAGAGGGGGGTGATGAGGGGCGAGGAGGGAGAAGGAGGAGAGGGGGAAGGATGGGGCGAGGGGAGAGGAAAGGAGAAAGCGCGAAGGACCGTGAAGTTGCGCTCTCATCAACCCGCACCTCTCATTGCAATATAAATCCATTGACGTCAGCGCCGCGCTATGACGGAGGATCCGTCCGCGTCACGCTGGTCTCTGTCAATACCACGGCGCTTGAATGGAAAATACATATCTCACGCATGACGTTTCTGGTAATGGCCCTACTTAAACGCCCCCCACCCGGTTTTAACAAATCTAAAAAGCCGCTGGCAGTGTGTGACTGTGGTCACCACGCAGAGAAAATCCAGAGCGTGGAACATCCCTGATGATGCCTGCAACGCGGGAGGCGAAACGTCGCGAAGGAGAGAGTGGGAACACGCGACACCGCTATCTCGAGAGAATAGCTATGGTGAGAAATTCTCATCCCAAATGACTCAATGCCCAATTCAGAAAGATGGAGACATCAACACAGCGGTGCGTCACTGATCCACTTTTGAACCAATCAATCTGTCGCCACTACCTGCAAGAGATAATAATACATTTATTTTTATTCATTAATCCTGCATACGGCCGCGGGAGAGCGCAGAACCTATCCTGGCCGACAGGGGACACAAGGCGGGGGAATAACCAGGATATGACGCCAGTCCATCGCAGAGCCAATTTACTCCGTAAGCCAATTAACCTAGGCAGGAGCGTGCCTTTAGACGGTGGGAGGAAAACGGAGTACCCAGATAAAACCCACGCGGACACGGGGGAGAACACGCAAACTCCACACAGAGGTACTCGAGCTGGAAATCGAACCCAGGATTTCTTGCTGTGAGCCGACGCCCACCCAGTCTGCCACCACAATGCATAACGCGTGCCACAGATTCTTGCAAAATCCAAAGTGTTCCTTCAATGAGAAAACGACTCCGAGGCGCGAGGTAACCTTCTGGGGTGGGAAGGGGGGGGGGGAGTTAACCCACGTGGTTTTCTGGCTCCAGCTCTCAGACAATTTATTAATGAGTTGGTTTTTTAGTCGTGGAAGTAACATTAATTATGAATTGTCAATTGGATAAACCAAGTTATAGATGTACCGATGTAGGTTTTCGCTGCTTGATGCTTGGGAACTGCTTTCCAAAGCCGTCTTTTCTGGATAGCCGTGTCGCGACACGGAAAGGAGGCACACTCGACACGGCTATCCTGAAAGAGCGGCTTTGGAAAGCGAGTGTCACGTTATAGTTGTTGCTCCACATCATTGGTCACCCGAAAAACCTGAAGACGCTTGTCACTGGAGTCTGGACCCAATAGACCAGCGCCTCGCAGTGGCGCACACAGCGCCAGGCGGTGGCGCGCACAGCGCCTCGCGGTGGCGCGCACAGCGCCTCGCGGTGGTGCCACGTGGTGGCGCGCACAGCGCCTCGCGGTGGCGCGCACAGCGCCAGGCGGTGGCGCGCACAGCGCCTCGCGGTGGCGCGCACAGCGCCTCGCGGTGGCGCGCACAGCGCCTGGCGGGGGCGCACACAGCGCCTCGCGGTGGTGCCACGTGGTGGCGCACACAGCGCCTCGCGGTGGCGCGCACAGAGACCGTGACGCCGGGCCTCGTCGCGGCCCCTCCGGACACGAAAGCGCGATGCACAATGGGAAACCGCGACACAGTCATCATCAACGGTATTGTTATTGCCCGCTTAATCCTGTACAGGGTCGTGGGGGGGGGGCGGCCCTATTCTGGTAGACACGGGCTGTCAGCCAAGGTTATACCCAACACAGGACGCCAGTGAATTGCAGGGCACTGGGGGGAGAAGGCCAATGAAGTGTAGTGCATGGATCTCACAACCAACACCCAACAACGGTGTAGAGGCCCGCATCAGTGCACCCCGAGCCCACGCTATGGGTTTTAAACCAGGACCCCCCATTAGGGGGGGAGGGGGGATAAATGCCAAGGTTTTCCCCAAGTTATGGAATTTGGTTCAGCCGGAGGCACCACCAAGAGCCAGGTTCCAACGCAATCGCTTTTGTAACTCGAGTAGCTACCATGTCAGAGATGACCAAGGAGGAGTAAGAATACTGGTGGGGGGAGAGTGGAGAGAAGGGCCAATGGAGACGGGGTTACGGACGACAGGCTGGACGAATCGGGAGAGAGGAGAGGACTTCTGGGGAGGGAGGAGAGCGGGAGCGCGTGGTGCCGCGGAGGAGAGAGCAATGTTGACTGGGAGGAGTGGATGGGCGACCTTTGGGAATACATAGAGAAAGAGACGTGGAGAGAGACACAGAGAGACAGGAACAGTGATTGGTGGGAAACAAGATAGCCGCGGCGCAGACACGTGTCGTCATAGGGTAAAGGGGGGGGCGATGTCTATTGTCCGGGGGGAGAATTTGGGGGGACGGGTAGGAGCGGCCAGGGTGAAGGAGTCTTAAAGACACAAGGGCACCTACCAAAGAGGGTCAAGAAACAGAGGGGAGACGCTTGCAGACACAGCAAGGCTGGTGAGACGCTGAGGGACCCGTATGCTGACAAGATGGAGAGATAGGGGGGAGGGGTCACGTGTTGGGCGAAGGAGCCACCATTTTGCAGCAGGAGGAAAAGGGTGGGAAAAGCGACCGTGGGAAGAACGGACGGAAAGCGACAGTAGTGATGGACTGTGTATGGTAATTACCATCCACGTATGGTAATTGTATCGCTGGTAGGTGCGACGGACAGCGGTGGTGCAACGGTTGGCGCGCAGTGTGTGTGTGTGGAGCAGTGGTGAAGCACTTGGCGCGTTGGGTGTGGGGAGCGGTGGCACAGTGGTTAGCTCACCGTGTCTGTGTGTGTGTCTGGGGACCCGTGGCGTAGTGATTGGTGTTCCGTGAGTAGGGAGTGCGGGAAGGCGTAGAGGAACGGGTAGCCCTCGCCAGGTAGATAGAATTCTTTGAGGAGGATGGAGGGTGAAGAGCGACCAGGTAGTGGGACCCAGCCAGGGCCTGCCGCAGCAGGACCCCATCTCCTCACGTTGGGTCTCCCTTTGAGGGGCTCGGGGGCCAGAACAGGTTGGGGGCAGCAGCGGATGGTCAGAACCCTTTATTCATTTCTCTGACCGCTACCTCACTCGTGGATACGACAGTAATTGAGAGGGCTAGGGGCCGTAGCCCCTATCTGCATGGGGACAGCGACTCCTACAGAAGCTATGCAGCAGAAGCAGCGGTTATTTGGAATGTGGGAGAAAACCGGAGTACCACACAAAAACGCACGTGGTACGGGGATGGAACGGCCCACTCCCGGCTGCGTTTGTCTCCCCAGTGGGGATGTTAACACATGCCACCAGGTGCTTATTTGAGGCTGAGTCAACTTCGGAGAAACCCTGGACCGGTTCAGAATATCGTCACTGGTGTTGGCCGTGAGCGAGATTCGAACTCGGGCAGCTGGGTTTGTAGCGCAGTGCGTTAACTGCTGAACCACCGCTCCCCACATGTACACACACACACACACGCGTTGATACATGTGCGATGTGTCCACATCTCCTACAGACACCAACGTCCTGCTGAGCCAGACCGCTGCCTCGCAGCCGTCTCGGAGTTACTCTGCAAGCTCGACCATCATTCACACTCTCGTGGAGT
Organism: Mordacia mordax; assembly: GCA_036362905.1. Lineage (NCBI taxonomy): Eukaryota > Metazoa > Chordata > Hyperoartia > Petromyzontiformes > Petromyzontidae > Mordacia > Mordacia mordax. Next base: position 10,060,848 of record JAZEWT010000004.1, read on the forward strand.
CTGCAGAGATCACACATTTATTACGAAATAGGAAAAGCATGTAGATTTTCCCCTGTCGTGGCTGAGCAGACCACGCGTTTGTACTCATCCCAATATCTTTAGATATTACTTTTCACGGTGTTGTGCACTGAAAAAAAGTGAGAAAATTATCTCCGCCTAATTACAATGCTTACCTTCAGCCTATTTACGCATTGAAAAGATTTACAAAGCAGAGCGATCTGCTGTTCCGTTATCCTTTTTAAAACACTGTTAGTAACAATAATTATAATTAACACCGATACACCGCGAACTTATTGCCGCTGCCGCGGTGACTTCAAGCAAACGTGAACGGGAAACTCAAACACGAAACTATAGCGGTTCTCCGGCCCCAACTTCACAGTGCTCCAGCTCTCCATCTCCCAGCTCTCCATCTCCCAGCTCCCCATCTCCCAGCTCTCCATCTCCCAGCTTCCAGCACAGTTTGACGCGGTTATCGATTCGTCCGCTCAGCAAAACCACAAGCGCGGCGGCCGCTCATAGTCACCGCGTGCGAGGATTCTAGGGGCCTGCCGTGCCCTGGCCTAACAACGTCCCCCACACTGACGGCCGGAAATATCGCGGGGGATTTCCTAAACATTTTCAAAAGCAATAGTCATCAGTAATAATAATACGGAACGTGAAACTCACGCCATCAGCCAACCACTACCTTGCACACTCGCGTGATACCCACGGCAGAGTCGCCACAAAACCACGGGGAGACACGAACCCGCCTCCCTCCTCCTCGGAGTCTCACAGAGACCAACCTCGTGGCCCCATGTGGGGGCAGAGTCGCCACAAAACCATGTGGCCCCATGTGGGGGCCACGGGGATTCCAGGTTCCTGTCTCCGAGTCTGTCCCAGGTTCCAGTCTCTCCGAGTCTGTCCCAAGTTCCCGGTTTCTCAAAGTCTGTCCCAAGTACTCGGTGAGCCCGTTTGCCAGCGGAAGCTCAGCCATGCCACGTCGGATCCGAGCAACAGCTGCACAGTGCCGCTCATGCCGAGTCGTTCGGGAACAAGTCCCACGGAGAGAGCGGAGGATGATGAGAGAGGAGATGAGAGTGGAGAGAGGAGCGTGAAACGATGACAGTGGCAGGGAGAGTGGAGAGGACACTGAGAGGATAGTGCAGGAGTGAGGACCGAAGGGTGGCAGAGGGGAATGGAAGTTGGAGTGATGAGAGCGAGGGGAGTGTGGAGAGCGGACAGAGGCCATAGTCACACGGACGGAACAGGGATCACGTTCCTATCCGCCGGCCTCTCAGGCTCCATCAGCAGCTCGGTGAGCTTGGGAGCTGCGCACAAGCAGCTGGTGCCCCCGCGCTGCCCGTAACGGGGCTGCTGACCCTTTCTCTGTTGCTGCACACTGCCCGCAGAGCTACTAGGTGGGGACGGGCTGCTGTTGTAGATGCTGTAGTATGGCTCCACGCGGCTGTTAATAGGGGATGAGGCGCTGTGCACGAACGGGCGGCTTTCGGAACGCGGCCCTGGACCTCGGCACGTTTCGGGCCCGGCCTGGAGGCTGTGCATGCTGGGCCCACACGCCTGGTCCACGTGGCACCCACGCGGAGGCTGTGAATGCGGTGGCAGTTGCTGCTGCTGGTGCCAGTGGTGCCGGTGGTGCCGGTGGTGGTGGTGGGGAAGGTCGTACGAAGACGCCGGTCGCTTGGGCGAGAGGATGCAGGCGGAGTTAGTGTCGTGGTGGGAAGACTTGGCACAGTTGGCGCTCAGGTTCCCTCTCCCCACTGCACGCAGCCGCGTCTTGGGACGGCAGCAGCAGTAGCAGGAGGAGCAGCAGCAGGAGGAGCAGCAGGAACAGCAGGAGCATGCGCCGAGCAGCGGTGCGGCGAGAGCGCGCAGGCAGCACGAGAGGCGCTTCCACAGTCCGGCGCCGCTGCGCGAGTACAGGAACGGGTTGAGGCCGGACTTGAGGAAGAGCAGGGTGTAGCCAAACACCTCGAGCTGCACGCTGGCCACGCCGCCGTTGGGACCCGCAGCCAAGACGCCCTGCAGCAGCGCCACGGACAGCGGCATGCAGCAGGCAAGCGCCGACAGCGCAATCACCAGGCACGTGAGTAGCGCCTTCGAGTCCTTGGCTGTGGCCATGAGGCCTGGTCCGCGCACCCTAGACGCGGGGTCGTCGGCAGGGCCCGGGCCGTGCTCCCGTGCCGACGCGGGGCGCGGAGCCGCCGCGGGGTTAGGCAAGTGCGACCGCTGCTGGCCAGGCCCCGGCACGGCCCCGGGCACCGCGTCCACCGTGATGATAGCGCACTTGCGCACCCGCACCTTGAGGCGCAGCGCGTGAGCAATGAGCGCGTAGGAGACGGTGAGCACGACGAGGCACAGCAAGAAGTCGGCCGCATACGCGTAGAGTACGAGGCCGCTCGACAGCAGGGGCAGGCAGAGCTGCGGGCCCGGCCTGGGGCCTCTTGGGTGTCCGCGGAGCGCGGCGAGGGCCGCCAGGATGAGCCCCAGTGCCCAGAGCAGCAGCGACAGGAGCAGCGCCGAGGCGGACGAGGCGTGCGACACGAGCATCGCCGCGGCCTGGCTCGGCTGCTGACCCAGCACGAGGCGCAGCCTCTGCACGGCGATGACCGACACCGTCTGCAGCGACAGCAGCGGGAAGGCCGCGGCCGTGAGCTGCAGGGAGAAGCAGAGCGAGTGCGACACGGCGCCGCGCGCCCAGTGGTGCACGAGGAGCACGGAGCCCAGCATCGGCGCCGTTGCGCACGACACGAATAGGTCGCAGAAGGACAGGTTGAGCACCAAGAAGTCGAAGTGCGTGCGCAGCTTGCGCAGCGACGGGTCGAAGAAGGACAGGAACACCACGAGGTTGCCGTACGTGCCCACGCAAAAGAGCAGCACCAGCAGGAGTGTGCAGGCGGTCAGTGTGGCCCGAGACAGGGCCGGCGCCGTGGCGCCGGCCCCGTCTGGACCGGAATCGCCGGAGTCGGGCAGGTGGTGGTGGTGGTGGTGGTGCGGGTGGGTGTGGGCGAGGAGGTGGTGGCCCGGGGAAGCAGATGGGTGCAGCGGCGCCAGTAGGGGCACCGGCCAACTCTCGTTCATGTTGGCAGGGGTACACTCGATGAGCAGGGGCCACCCCTCAGGTCTTCAGGTGAGGCCACCGGTCGCAAAACCGCTCCTCTCCTGTGTTCGTTCAGTGGCGTACCCCTCCCGCACGACTCGGGGTCCGTGGCTTTTCCTGGGTGAGATGGTGCGAGCGTGGGGTAACGTTGAGGGCCTTCACCTTCTGCACACAGACACCACAACCATCATCATTACCATAGCAGCTACGAGTAATATTCACCAATATAAAAGACACGCGCAATGTATTTGTGTGAAATACTCGTTGAACAGCTCCAGCGCGGAAACCGCTTAGTCGATCATTCTCAAACTTTGGCTGAGTCACTTTTTCCAGGATAACATTTACACATTCAGAGTGCAATCTGAATGTGTAATGGTTGACTGTGCTGGAGGAGAGGGTGTAATGGTTGACTGTGTCGTAGAAGGCAGGGTGTAATGGTTGACTGTGCTGGAGTGCAGGGTGTAATGGTTGACTATTCAGGAGTGCAGGGTGTAATGGTTGACTGTGTCGTAGAAGGCAGGGTGTAATGGTTGACTGTGTGCTGGAGTGCAGGGTGTAATGGTTGACTGTGTACTGGAGAGTAGGGTGTAATGGTTGCATGTATTCTGGTGGACAGGGTATAATGGTTGACTGTGTACTGGACAGTAGGGTGTAATGGTTGACTGTGTACTTGATGGCAGGGTGTAATGATTGACTGCGTGCTGGAGTGCAGGGTGTAATGGTTGACTGTGTACTGGACAGCAGGGTGTAATGGTTGACTATGTGTTGGAGGACAGGGTGTAATGGTTGACTGTGTGCTAGAGAGCAGGGTGTAATGGCTGTGTGCTGGAGTGCAGGGTGTAATGGCTGTATTCAGGAGTGCAGGGTGTAATGGTTGACTGTGTGTTGGAGGACAGGGTGTAATGATTGACTGTGCTGGAAGGCAAGGTGTAATGGTTGCCTGTGTGCTAGAAGGCAGGGTGTAATGGTTGACTATGTGTTGGAGGACAGGGTGTAATGATTGACTGTGTGCTAGAAGGCAGGGTGTAATGGTTGACTGTGTGCTGAGTGGCAGGGTGTAATGGTTGACTGTGTGTTAGGTGGCAGGGTGTAATGATTGACTGTGTACTGGATGGCAGGGTGTAATGGTTGACTGTGTGCTGGAGGACAGGGTGTAATGATTGACTGCGTGCTGGAGTGCAGGGTGTAATGGTTGACTGTGTACTGGACAGCAGGGTGTAATGGTTGACTATGTGTTGGAGGACAGGGTGTAATGATTGACTATGTGTTGGAGGACAGGGTGTAATGATTGACTGTGTGCTAGAAAGCAGGGTGTAATGGTTGACTGTGTGTTGGAGGACAGTGTGTAATGATTGACTGTGTGCTAGAAGGCAGGGTGTAATGGTTGACTGTGTTGGAGGACAGGGTGTAATGGTTGACTGTGTGCTAGAGAGCAGGGTGTAATGGCTGTGTGCTGGAGTGCAGGGTGTAATGGCTGTGTGCTGGAGTGCAGGGTGTAATGGTTGAATGTGTACTGGAGAGTAGGGTGTAATGGCTGTATTCAGGAGTGCAGGGTGTAATCGTTGCTTGTGTTCTGGAGGACAGGGTGTAATGATTGACTCTGTGCTAGAGAGCAGGATGTGGGACCTTAATGTTGCAACGGAAACGGACTTTGCCCTGCTCAATGTGCGCTCTCTGAACACCGAAAAGGCCCTACTCATTGCTGATCTGATCTTGGACAACAGTCTGCACCTGCTCTGCCTAACAGAGACCTGGCACCATCAAGATGATGTTCTCATGTTGAATCAGGCTCAACCGTGGGACTTTGCACTCCATCAAAGCTGGTTCCCATGGCCGGGATGGTGGCGTTGCAGTTCTGCACCGTGTTACTGCTGACATCCGACCGAATCCGTTGCTGACCTTCCATTCATTTGAGCATACATCTCTGGATTGGAGGTCGGCGGATTCTATGAAGTTGGTGCTGCTCTACCGCCCACCTGGAACCTCCACTTCGTTGGCAATGGACTGTCTGAGCTTTCGAAGCTGTGCTCTGGTTCTGAGAGGATCCTGATACTTGGCAATTTCAACATCCATGTTGATTCTCTAAGACTCTCTTTGCAAGGGATCTCATGGTCACTCTGAACTCATTTGGCTTCATTCAACACGTGACATCTGTCACTCACAGATGTGGCCATACTCTGGGCTTCATGTTCTCAAGGGGAATATCTGTAACCAACATGTCCATCACTCACCCTCGAACATCTGATCATTCCGCTGTGTGGTTTGATCTTCAGGTACCGCCACCCAATTGTATCACTAAGCACCAAATAAATTAATGAAATCTTAACGCCATCACTCCAGACGTATTCACCGCTTCAATAAACAGTTAATCTCTCTCTGCCTAAGCTCACATTGTCTCTGATGCCGCAGTTGAAACTTACACTAGCCTGTTATCAAACATACTGGATTACTTGGGCCCATTAAAACTACACTGTGTCTTAGGAAGAAAACCATTCCCCTGGTTTACTGCTGAACTCCGGAACCTCAAGGCAAATGCGTGCAGGGCCGAACGGTCTTGGAAAAAATCTGGCCTCACCGTTCACACTCAAATGTTTAAGGACCATCTCAATCGCTACCGGAAGGCACTTGATTATGCTCGTACCAACCTCTTTTCCAGAATTCTGGCTGATACCTGTGAAAAGTGCAAGATCCCTTTCTCGACCAAAAATTGGCTCCTTCATCCTATCAGTCACTCACCCTCAACTATCTTCATTAAAAAAGATGAGGCAGATCAGTTAATTCAGTTTTTCTCAGAAATAACCAAAGTCCACCGTATCTCTACCCAGTCTCAACCACCAATCAATACCTCAACAATATTTTCTTCCCTACCTTGATATTAAAACTCCTGGAATTTTCCAAGTTAATGTAATCCGATGTCTATTCATTAGTTACAGGATCTCGGCCTATAAACTGCTCCCTGGACCTCTTCCTATTCAAAATTGTCCAGGCAAATTACAAATCCCTTGCCACCTTCATCAATAATATATTCAAGAACTCACTTCACTCTGGCATCGTTCCCCCACTATTAAAATGTGTCGCAGTTAACCCTCTGCTCAAAAAAACTGGCCTTGATTGCAACATCCCTCAAAATTATTTGCCCATCTCAAATTTACCATTCCTCTATAAGGTCCTTGAATGTGCAGTAGCCATGGATCTCCAGAAACATCCTCAGCAATGACTTCCTCGATCCGTTCCAATCTGAGTTCAGATTCGGCCATAGTACTGAAACTGCTCTGGTCAGATGAGTCACTTATTGCTGCTGAAGAAGGCTTGCCAAGTATTCTTGTCCTCCTGTACCTGAGTGTTGCCTTTGATACCATTGACCACCCTACCTTACTTGAGTGACTGGAGGGTATAGGGGTCTCTGGCTATGCCCTCCACTGGCTGAGCTACCTCTCTGACCAGAAGAAGTTCATCAGACTCGGAGGACGTAACTTGGATATCCATCCTATTTTGTCCACAGTTTCTCAAGGTTCAATCCTCGGCCCACTACTCTTCAGCATCTACATATAACCACTTGACCATATCCTCCACAGCCTCAATCTCAGCTACCAATGATTGCTGTGCCGATGGCATCCAAAGCTATATCCACGCAAAGCCATCCATCAATGTGTCTGGTCTTTCCATGTTGTCCTCACTCTCAAGTGTGAAGGCCTGGCTCAATTCAAATTTCCAATAATTAAATGGCGACAAAACAGAAGTTTTGCTTGAGAGGAACCCCACTCCAAATGTCGAAGGCTGAACCTATCCAATTGATGCATGACAACTAGACCATTGAAGTCGCTAAGGCAGTTCAGAGTTTAAGAGTGACTCTTGATTCCTCACTCACCTTCGAGACACACATCAATAAGTTGAAGGTAGCCTATTTCCATCTCAGAAATATATCCAGGCTGCGCAAAATCCTGTCACCCTGTGATGCTGAGAAGTTAATACACATCATCTCTTGACGAATCGACGATTGCAATGCACTATTCTCTGGCATGCCTGCCCTACCTGATCAATCGTCTCCAACGTGTTCAGAATGTGGCTGCTATAGAGAGAGAGAGACTGCCTCACCCACATACCCAGCTATGATCACATATCTCCAGTTCTGGTGTCTCTCCACTGGACACCAGTTAAATATAGGATCGAATTCAAGATCCTCCTTCTCATCTACAAGGCTCTCACTGGCGCTGCTCCGACATACAAACATGACCTACTTCAGGCACCCTCTTCCACACGACAACTTCAATTTTCCTGTACAGGCTTGCTGCATGTGCCCAGAATGCATTTCCATTCGATACGTGACAGCCTTTTCGTGCGCTGCTCCCAGACTCAAGAATGTCCTTACATTGGAGATTCCATCAGTCGAGAATCCCTGGGCATGTTTAAATGTCGTGTCAAGACTCACTTGTTCCGTAAGGCTTTCTAGTCCTCTGTAAAGGACTGTTGATGCAGCTCACTGTTGTCATGCTGGGATGATGGTTCAAAGACGACCTGTGCCTGCTCAGGAACACTTATTCCTTCCTATGTTTGTTGAACAATTATTTTTATCGCTTATTTTATGCCCGTCTCTAAATTATAGCCATTATTCGACTTTCAATTCAAATGCAATGATGTTGTTGTTGACAAGCCATTCTCTCCACAACTCCGATTTGTAAAAAAAAACCCCAATAAAAACGTTATTGTTGTTGATTTGCCGTTCATGTGTCGTTGTTGTTGCTAACATACCGTTCTCTCCACAGCTCTATGCAGCGTTTTGTGACCCTCGGGTGAAAAGTGCTCCAGAAGAGCACTTGTTATGTTGTAATGGCTGAATGTGTGCTTGGAGACAGGGTGTAATGGTTGACTCTGTACTGAAGAGCAGGGTGTAATGGTTGACTGTGTGCTGGGTGGCAGGGTGTAATGGTTGACTGTGTACTGGAGGGCAGGGTGC
>JAZEWT010000004.1:10090085-10108140 GCA_036362905.1 Mordacia mordax
TTATCCAAAACCTTCAGATGTCACATTTTGCTTGTAGCATGGCTTAAATGGGCGAGGTAACTGCCAGTCTCATCTCATTGTCAGAAACCGCTTAGTCCTGTAGAGGGTCGCGGTGAGCCAGAGCCTATCCCGGCAAACATAGGGCGCAAGGCAGGGATATACCCACGATAGGACGCCAGTCCATCACCGGGCACCGCGGAGCAATTTAGTCTGCAAGCCAATTAACCTATGCAGCAACATGTTTTTTGAACTGTGGGCGGAAACCGAAGTGCCCGGCGAAAACCCACGCGGACACTGGGAGAACATGCAAACTCCATACAGAAAGGCACCCGAGCCGAGATTCGAAACCGGGACTTTCTTGCAGTGAGGCGAGATCGCTGAGGTAACTGCCAGTGGCTTTTATAAAACTAAAATACAATCACGTGTTTTATTTAGTCTCAGTGCTTGCGATAACATGTTTTGTACAAGTTCATTTATTGGACGATACAATTTCCAATTAGACATGAAAACGGACATGAATTTATCACATGCGCTCGAGTGCTTCTTTATGTCTCGGAAGCGCTGTGTGGCAATGCATGGCCAGCTGATGTGTACCTTGAACTGCTGCTGCGTGACTTTGTCATTGTCTGGCCTCAGGTACTCCAGCACGTGCGGTATCAAATCCCGGCAGCAGAAGTTGAACGTGCTGAGCGATGAGAAGAACACCTGCTGTGCCTTGCTCCTCACCTGTCACAGACGAGAAGCGCCGACATCGCGACGCGGACCCGTGATGTATCGCTAATGCGTTCAGCGGGGATGTAGTGGCGCAACGCCAGTTATCCAGCGCCGCGGAGGCCGCGAGGGTCTCGAGGGTTTCGAGCGTTGAGGTGCCATAGCCTGGCTTGTCAGGACGAGACGGTACGGCAAATCTGTCTCATCTGCACAACAGAGTGTTGCCCCATCGCACGTGCTATTTTCCCAAGGTACTTATCATTCCTCACACATAAACACTGATTTGTTTGCTGAAAACATCTATAATACATTGAGGAAAGTAGAGCTTTGGCCATTTGATGCCCAGACCATGCTAAGGCAGTCTGGAGTCTAGGAGTAATTCTTGATTCCTCACTCACCTGCGAGACACATCAACAAGGTGATGAAGATAGCCTATTTCTATCTTAGAAACATAGCCAGACTGCGCAGCATCCAGTCTCCCTCTGATGCTGAGAAGATAATACGCATCTTCATCTCTTCATCAATCGATTATTGCAATGCACTACTCCTTGGCACCCCTGCCTACCAGATCAATCATCTCAAACGTTTGCAGAATGTAGCTAGCTGCTAGAGTCCTCATTTGCACACCCTCCCATGATCACATATCCCCAATGCTTTTGTCTCTCCACTGGCTGCCGGTTAAATAGAGGATTGAATTCAAGATCCTCCTTCTCGCCTACAAGGTTCTCACTGGCGATGCGTGACCTACTTCAGGCACCCTGCTCAACACGACAACTTCGATCCTCCAATGCGGGCTTGCTGCATGTGCCCAGATCGCACCTCCATTCGCTGGGTGACAAGCCTTCTTGTGCACTGCTTCCAGACTCTGGAATGCCCTTCTATTGGAAATTCTATCTGCTGAGTTGCTGGGTATCTTTAATTCCCGTCTTAAGATGCACTTGTTCCCTAAGGCATTGAAGTCCTCTGGCTAGGACTGTTGATGTTGCTACTGTTGTTGTGCATGAATGATGACTCGCTGTTGACCTGCGCCAGCTCCAGACCACTTATTTCTTCCTTTATTATTTAACAATTATTTTATCTATTATTTGATGTCCTTCATTGATTTATGGCCATTATTTTACTTTAATTGATCTACTCTGATGTTATTGTTTCGTTGACATGCAGTTCTCTCCAAAGTTCTGTGCAGCTATTTGTGACCCTCGGGTGAAGAGCGCTCTAGAAGAGCAATTATTATTATTATTATTGTTGGTGCCAGCAGATCACCTGGCTATCTTCCCACTTTTCCACTGTTCCTCGTGCCTCCGAGTCGTTTGCTCGCCTTCAGATTGAGCGTTTATTATTATTGCGCAAAGGCAGAAACAGCCGTTCGTAATGCAACGCCTACCAACGAAGCTTGTCTCACACTTGTGCGTGACAACGGCCCATGTAGAACACACCTGGCTGTACGTACTGGTCGATAGCCTTAGCAGGTCCAGCATCACCTCCTTGTGGATGCTCCTGTAGGTACTGCCTTCCATCGCCAGGCATCTCAGCTAGAACAACATAAACAAGCTGTTATCACTGATAACTGGGCCATACATTTTCTCTCATCTCATCTCATTGTCAGAAACCGCTTAGTTCTGTACAGGGTCGCGGTGAACTGGAGCCTATCCCGGCAGACACAGGGTGCAAGGCAGGGATATACGCCAGTCCATCACCGGGCACTACGGGCAATTTAGTCTGCAAGCCAATTAACCTATGCAGCAGCATGTTTTTTGGACTGTGGGAGGAAACCGGAGTGCCCGGCGAAAACCCACGCGGACACAGGGATAACATGCAAACTCCACACAGAAAGGCACCCGAGCCGAGATTCGAACCCGGGACCTTCTTGCTGTGAGGCGACAGCGCTACCCACTGGGCCACTGTGCCGCCTCCAAGCATTTTCTAACAGAGTTATTTTAGCCCTATTCCAATTGCCACGAATTGTTGCTGCTGTGAGCACTAACCCGCATAAAATACGGTCTTTGGCGCATTTCTCTCCAATTTCTTACCAAATGCAGTCCCTACCCCCTGGCGCCCACCCACCGAAAATGTAATCTTGAAAAATAGCGACTTAATTATCAGCTTGCCTCGTGTTGCAGCATGACGCGGTCGATGAGCAGGGCTCGGATGTGCTGCTTGTGGCCGTGGAGCTGGAACAGGGCATAAGTTGCGTCAAACGATTCTCATGCGCTGTACAGCGAGAGAATAAACAGAAAATGAACGTATTCAGCTGCCTCTTAAAAATGACTCGATATTAATGTCCGCACCTTGTCCTCCATGGATTTCTTCACCAGGCTGAAGCTCTTCCATCTGGAGTCAAAATCTGCCTTGTGGGAGCCTTGAAAGAGCAGCACCACCCCAAGGATCTGTAGAGGAATGTCGTGTCGGCACACCGGCGTTGCACGTCACACTCACAACTTGTCACTCGATTCACAATGCACACCAGGCGCGGGGACATTCTCACGCTCAAAAAACGTGCGTCACACCACGAGTGGTGGGAGAAGTTATTGAAAATGTATGCGAATGAACACAAGCCAGCCAACAATCCACCCAATTTGTGCATAAACCTACCTTGATTATCTGGAACAATGATTTTGTGTCGTCTTCTGAATTTTCAAGGATGTGTTCTGAAAATTATACGAAACAATGATAGAGACCCATCACAGACAGCCAGTTTTTCTGTGCAGACGCACGTGCTGCCACAGTCTCTTAATTGCTTTATCACGGCACATATTCAGTAAATATGACCTCACCAATAAACTATGCCTCAAGATGCCTCGAATGGGGGAGGCGAAACGTCGTGACAGAGAGAAGAGGTGCGCTTGACACGGCTATGACAACAGAGCAGTTTGGAAAGCTAAACTCATATGGTGAAAACACACAAGTACACTGTACCCATTTTTTTTACATATAAAATATCGTTTTAAGTTGTTATCTCATCGTCAGAACTGCTTAATCCTGTACAGGGTCGCGGTGAGCCGGAGCCTATCCCAGCAGATACAGGGCACGAGGCAGGGTTATACTTACGATGGGACGCCAGTCCATCACCGGGCACGGAGCGCAATTAAGTCTGCAAGCCAATTACCCTATGCCGCAGCATGTTTTTTGGACTGTGGGAGGAAACCAGAGTGCCCGGCAAAAACCCACGCGGACACGGGAGAACATGCAAACTCCACGCAGAAAGACACCCGAGCCGAGATTGATACCCGAGACCTTCTTGCTGTGAGGCGACAGCGCTACCCACTGGGCCACCGCGCCGCCCCATCATTTAAAGTTATGATTCATATTTACAACTGGCATATGTAATGTTGTACTTACTTAGAAGATTTCTTGTCACTTTCAATATAGTTTCTCTGTAGTTTTCTCTGTTTGTGTCTAATGAAATAAACAGGTAACAATGACTTAATGAATAAACAGTGAACAAAGGGCATTAAGAAACATTTAAATATATTTTTACATGTGTGAGTATCAATACATACCGTAATCAACCCCTGTGTAGATTGATATATCTTCAATGTCTATCAAACTTGGTACTCTGAAAAAGATACACATTTTAAAGCTTAACATGTACAGAGTAAACAGAGAATAGTGGTGGTGTTAATTGAGAATTGCTTTCCAAAGCTGCTATTTTTGAATATGTGTCGAACGTTCCCCACGGCTATCCTATGGAAAGCAATTCTCATACATCGAGCCGTGAAAACCTACATCGACACATTGGGTTTACTCTTCATAATGCATACACAGCTTGAGTTTAAGTGGACACCATTACAATGCTCAGTGAACCGATGTAAAATTAACACAGGATGGTTACAAGAGTGTAATGCGTCGTGCAGTAGGCTCGTACAGGTTGGGAATCTTCTCTCCCACCAGTGGCGGCAGGATGCTCCCAGCTCCCATGATGCAGTTAGTCACAATTGACAGACTCTGCTGAACCATCTCTCTTAAAACACACACAGAGGCGAGGACACAACACCCAAAAAATTACACTCGAGCAACGCCTGACTGACTACTCCGTGAAACGTGTTCGATGAGCGTTTGCTTATTGAGCCCTGGCGGCACCTCGTCATCTCGCTCCCGGTCATATAGGACTCCAGTTTCGCCAGCTCGGGTTGCAGGAAAGTATCGAGGAGGTTGTGTGTGAAGGCCATCTCGGAAGCGGAGGGCGTGTGCCACTTCATGTCCAGGTTACGTAGGTTGCCGGGTTTACCCCAGTCCTGTTGCCGTTCAGTGAGCCACGTTCGTACAAGAGAGTTGTAATCGACATAGTTCAAATCTCACGATTTTTAGTTACAACCACAAATACTGCTCTCATGTGTACTGAAAACTACACTTTCCAGTTTAATAAACACAACATCAACTATATCCTTAGCTCTCAAAAGTTGCTCTTTCGGGATAACCGTGTCAAGCATTGGTCGCCTCTCCTTCGCCTCTTAACGTTGGGAGGCATCCTCAGTCACAAACACTTGGTCCCATAACGCATGAGGATGCCTCCAATGTGGGAGGTGAAACGTTGTGAAGGAGAGAGGTAGAACGCTCGACACGGCTATCCCGAGACAGCAGCGGCCATGAAAACACACACGAGTACATCTTAGCTTCACAGTGTACTCAACGTTTACTTAACAAGTGCACTTTTTTCTAGAACTACTTTGGGAAACACTGACTGTCCTATGGGAAGACCAGTCCCCACCATTGTGCTGTACAACAACAATGAATATCCTTGAAGTGCCAAGGGAGATGAGCATCACCCAAAAAGTATTTGAGTCTAGAAACAAACATTGACTTTGTTGTGACCATATATTTCTATCGATGTGCACAACCAAGCCTCTGAAAGCTTTGTTATTGTTACCAATACACAGTGGGACCCACAACGTTAACATCCCCAGCTCGTAGCAGGATTCCCCTCTGATGGGGAGTCACACAGTGCACGGGCGCTGTGTTGTGGTACACACACCCTGATGGGAAGGTACTCGGAGAGGGGTCGGTTGAAGCTTCCGGGAATGCTGCAGTACTCAGTGGGGTAGATCATGGTGGCAGAGCGCAGCACATGTTGCAGGAGCTTCCCGGCGAGCGTATAGCCCTGCTTGTTCTTGAGCCACAGTGTGCGCTGTAGGACGCTTTCCAGTGGGACCCGATACTGTAGAACTTCGGCGCCGTTGATGCGTACAAGCTGAACGCAAATGGCCATCGCGAGTGTGGTTAAACTCAGCCGCACGCAGAATGGGCGGGTGGGTATGGGATCGACGGTCCCCACACACCTCACAATGATAGCACCAAGGCCACGGATTTAGGCTCTAGTTTACGGTTTGTGAGAAAATAATTGCTATACGAAGCTCTGTTAACAGTCTTACACCAATCAGTACTGAATTGACATTAAATTCAATTGTATGAAAATTCCATAGCAGCAGTAGAGGTAATATAAAACGAGTGATGTAATAAAGCATCCATGCACCCATTGATAATTTTCTAGTGGACGGACAAAAGAGGGCAATTCAATGAGCTCTTCGCAAAAGTAATTACATAATTACGTGACTCTTTCATGTCGACGAATGGCGCCACGTTTAAATTCTATATTTATCGGTCAAGCGATTCAGACTAAGGCTGCACTGTGCACGATGTGTACAAACAAACATGTAAAAAAAAATGCTGGTTGATGAATACATCAGAAATATGTACACACTTAAACTGACCTCGGATAGCAGCTGGAGGTTCCAAATAAGCTCCTTGTCCAGTTCTTCTTCTTGCTGCACCTCTTCGTCTGAGAGGAAGGTCCATCACGTCCACAGCCAGAATGAGGGCATTAGCCTACTGATGTAGGTTTTCACAACCCCACGTATGAGAATTGCTTTTCCAAACCAACTCTTTTGGGACAACTGTGTCGAGCACTGCCTTCTTGCTCCTTCACGAAGTTTCACCGCCCACATCTGAGGTTCTGATCACCTGAGGCTGCCTCCAATGTGGGATGTGGAACCTTGCAATGCAGAGACGGCGAATGCTCGACACAGCTTTCCTGAAGGCCTTAGCACCAACACACACAGAGTGAGCATCTCTAGCAAAGTTAAAAGAATCGAACGTGGTGGATCCTTACGGTTGGTGAGGTGGGTGATGACACCACAGCAGTGAGGGATAAACAGCTTGAGGGCCTCGGTAGGTCGGCACTGAGACAAAAACAATGTGGCAATTAGTGCACTGTTGTTTGGCGAGTTGGATGCTTACATACTCCTATCAGAGAGAAGCGAACGGCTTTCCAAACCAAACATGGTGGTATAATGTCATTCGTACAAAAAAAAGTGCGACACTCCTGGTTCTGTTACCTGCTCATTGAGAAGCTGTGGCTAAAAACCTGCCCCAAGCGACACACACGCGGCATCGGTCGCATCGCATATAACTACGTCACCAACATTACGCTACCACGGACCTGGTCACTAGAATCATTACCCGAGGCTGAGGCCTACCTTTGCCGATGCTCGACACATGTCTGCTGCCATTTTTCCTGCAACTCTGGCTTCGAATATGTTGGTGGTGGCGAAGTTGAACAACTTGTCAAGAGCAGCCTGGGAAGCGACACAAACAAAAACGTTTCATTCACTCAACAGGAAGGAAACACTTGACATGGCTATCCTGAAAGAACAGCTGTGGAAAGCAATTCTCATTGCATTCACCGTTTCAACTGAAATCGAGATGATGTTTCTGAAAGCAGCCAAACTCGGACACAACGGCACGACTACATGATCACACGTAAAACATGGACAACACGTTACTGTTAGGATGAAAAAAAGCGTTGAAGCACGCGCTTTGTCTGCTCTTCAGACCTTGTAGATCTGCGGAGAGGCTTGCGTGAGGATGGTGCTGAAGGTAGAGGAGAGGCCCAGTTCCACCATATTCTCCACGTGCGTCACCTTCTCCGTCTCAGTCTCTTCCCGCGTCTGCTCCAACGTGCTGCTCTCCACCAACGCAAAGCATCTGCGCGCAGAGGCAGCTGTATTCAGCCGTGTGCCTTGTGCTCTCTGCGGCCGTGTACATGCATCCGATCTGAAAAGCACTGACAGGACTGCAACTCACTTGTCCATGAACTGCAGGACAAAGTCTTCGAACTCTGAAGTGGCCGAGCATAACTCTTGTTCTTCCTAGTATTGCACAAATCAAACAGTATGAGGGCATTAGACTTTCACTGCAGCAATCACAACTGGCCACAAAATGCATTCATACATGTATTTCTGCAGACTATATCCGCTTGCTAACCTTGGTTAGATCAGTTCTGTTCTGCAGAGCCGGAGAACAGTCCACCAAAGGCACGAGCGTCGCAAACGTTGCGATGAACTGGAACGTGATCTGTAACCCACAAAGGTCCACAAGCCCACTTTTGTGGCGACCAGATGGCGCTTGCTGTTCCAGAGTTGAACGTATAAACAAAAAAGCGTGCGCGCAAACTAAACGTGAAAACAAAGTCTACCATGCACTTGCTGAAGTCGTTCGGGTCGACTCCGGGCAGGGCTCTCAGGAGGAGCGGGAGGGCATGAGAGGGTCCCTCGGGGAACCACCGCCCGCCGCGGATCAAGCTGCGCGCCACGCCGATCACGCAGCTCATGGTCGCAGTCAGCTGGTGTGGCTCCGTCAGGGTTTCCAGTGCCGAGTACGTCCTTTATTGTGACAGTTAAATGGCACAATTTTCTTACGGTCGAATGAACTGTACGTAAACATCTCATTGCAGAAAGCAGTCAGGTTCTCTGGTATATTCACATGCCATATGCGGCTGTGGTTAGTTTGAATTAAAAATTCAATGCAAATTGTATCTGACTTACAAGTACATTCGACACTTTGGTTTAGTGAACAAAATATAAAGAATACAATTTATAACGCACGACAAATATTCAATTTAAAAGGAATTCATTCTAAGAGAGAATGCCTGAAGCACGAGGTAACCTGCAAGGAGGAAATGGGGGTTGGAGAGTCAAGCCATGCAATTAGCGTGCGCCAACCCTTGACACTGCATACTATAAACTATGATTTATCGACTAATTAGTGAGTGTTCTTTAGCATTCAGCTCAACTAGATCAACTCACTTTTCAAGCACGGGTGGGATGACGAGCTCAGGACGCACGAGTGCGAGATTCTGCAGGGCCTGCGCGGCGTCCAGACTGCCAATCTTGCTGAACATGGCCAGGAGCACTGGCTGCTTCAGGCTCTCCACGAACATGGTGACGTCATCCTCTGTGAGCCGGTGGCTGGGTGGCACCGGCGTTTGCCAGCTGGGCTTGCGGTACCGCTCGTTGTGCAGGCGCCGCACCAAGCAAGCCGGCAGTTTCTGCACCAACTTCATTAGCTTCACCTGTGATGCAAAGGATCACCGTCACACCAGAGAGAGGCAGAGCCGCAATTACCAAGGAACCAAGTCGGTTTAATTTATGCTTGAAGCTACAGTTGATGAGCAACCTTAGATCCCAATTAAAATTAGAATATCTGCCTAGCTGTGATTGCAATTAGTGAATTGTGTTTGAAATGTTGCTAAAGTTGTGTTTGTTCCCTCTCAATGTGCGAAATGCTACCTATAATTGTTTTTCCTCATTGCAATGTTTAACTGTGTTTTTATTTATCTGGTTAATTACGTGCAATGATGTGTGTAAATGTTTTTTATTTTGTTTGGTTAGTTTGTTATTTTTATCCATTTATTTACTTTTTTGCAACTCGTGTGTTTGTTATGTCGCAGGAATCCGTAAACAGCTTACAAGCTCACTGGGTATTTTTTTCTGCTGTAATAAGCTGGAAGGAACCGTTGAGCTTTGTAGCACTTTTAAACAGCTGTCCAAGAAGGGAGGGATACACAAGTTGCAACATTTCAGGGCACCTGGGCGAAATTTAGTTTGGAGAATTAACCTAGACAGCATATCTTGTGACTGTGGAAGGAAACTGGAGTACCCAGCAAAAACCCACGTAGACGTTGTGATAACGGCGGCACGGTGGCCAAGTGGGTAGCGCTGTCGCCTCACAGCAAGAAAGTCCTGGGTTCGAATTTTGGCTTGGGTGCCTTTCTGTGTGGAGTTTGCATGTTCTCCCCGTGTCTACGTGGGTTGTCGCCGGGCACTCCGGTTTCCTTCCACAGTCCAAAAAACATGCTGCTGCATAGGTTAATTGGCTTGCAGACTAAATTGCCCACAGTGCCCGATGATGGACTGGTGTTCCATCGTGGATATATCCTTGGCTTGCGCCTTGTGTCTGCCGGGATAGGCTCCGGCTCACCGCGACCGTGTACAGGACTAAGCGGTTTCTGACAATGAGATGAGATGAAATATTTCGATAACACGCAAACTCGACACAGAAAGGCACCCAAGCTGTGGGATGGCAGCGCTACTCAATGTGCCACCAAGCCTTTCAACCATGTGACAGTAGATGACAGGCATTCTAAAGCTTGCACATGTGACAGCTTAGGTTGGCTTTCATCCAGCTGTGGACTAACCATGGTTGATTATGATGACGTTTTATCATGTGGTGAGGTTTTTTTGTTATAGTTTGTACAAAGTTTAAAATATAACCTGCGGAATACCCGACCTAATGATCTTTATACTGATATAGTTTTTCATAGAGCGATGTATGATGATTGCTTCCAAAAGCTGCTCTTTTGAGATAGCTGTGTCCCGCCCTCCTCTCTCCTTCACGACGTTTCACCTCCCACGCTGGAGGCATCCTCAGGCGTTTCGTGACCGAGTGCTTTCACCGACTGCTTGTCACTAGCACTCGGTCATCAAACGCGTGAGGATTCCTCCAACGTGAGAGGTGAAATGTCGCGACTGAGAGAGGAGGAGAGCAGGACACGGCTATCTCGAAAGAGCAGCTTTTGGAAGCAATCATCCAACAATATTTTTCCATTCCCAAGTTTACAAACAATATCGAGGGCGTGAACTATGCTTGGGTCAGTTACACACTTAAAATAGAATACTAAATGCATCTCCCAGAACAAAGCAAGGACAACCACCTGCCGCGTACTTTGCATTTTGCACAAAAACATTGACATTGGCCGCAACGTAAATAAATCTTTCGCTTCGGTTTACATTGCACAGTTCTCCAGTTTGACCCAGTGCCATATGTTGTCATTAATAATTGATCAACAAGGAATAGGAATTGAGGCTATCCGATGTGGCACATCGACCACAGCTGCCGCATTAACACATTTGACCTGTACACTGCAAGCCCAGACCTTGGCGTACTTGCTGTGCTATGAGCAATCTAAAAATATATACACGTCTATTATAATCCGGCAGCAATGCGTCACCGAACACAGCGTTGTTGCACACTGACAAAATGCTTTTTTTAAAGGCGAGAAAAAAGTAGTCTGACGTTTAAGATTTAACAATAATTTTTCAGGGAGAAAGAATTCACATTTGGCGGCGAGGCCACAGTCTTGCCGTGGTGATGCCTCCTTACCAGCCATCTGCCGTTGTTGGACGGATGGTAGAATGAAGTCACTGCGTTGAAGAAGCCAGTCAAATGCGTCTGAGCCAGTTTCGAAGGCCCACCCTTAAGGAAGAATGCAATTGCCACACAAATATTTACGGCATGATGTAGTTATCAAGTCAGGCGATTTACATGCAACAAAAAGATGCAATAACTGTACCAAGTGTATCGTAAATAAATAATCAAAACCTCCTATGCTTCGCGAAAACTGATGCCAGCTTGACTGTAACTGTATCCCAGCTATTGTGTAGCACCTTTTCACTTAGTGTGTATTTCCAAGACATTACATTTGTTAACTACATCAGTCCTTTGTACCGTTGGTGAGATTTTATTTTGATATTATTTAAACTTGTTGTGTCCTTGCGAGAACATGCGATAGTCACAACATCTGTACTGTTGCAGGTTTTTATGGCTCGATGCATCAGAATTGCCTTCCAAAGCTGTTCCTTTCGGGATAGCTCATGTCACGGAGCGCTTCCAATCTCTCCTTCACGTTTCACCTTCCACATTGGAGGCATTCTAAGGCGTTCTGAGACTGAGTAAAAAATGAGTGTACTGTGCTGTATGTTTCCTGATGTGAAAGGCCGTTTGCTAGCTTGCCCACATGCCTTTGATCCTTTGTCATACAATACCATTGCACCACGATACCATTGTGAAATTAAATTGGTAAGCTACTATCATGTACTGTAACAATTCAATGTGCACATTTTGTTCTCATGGTTATCATGGGAAAATTTGTCCTGGGTTAAATAAAAACACACTTTGGGTAGCACATTCCCCAACTTGTTGCAGTGGTTTACGGTTTGAATCCGCTGGGCCATTCCGGTTAATACTACAGGTGTATTAACCATGTTTGTGTGCCCTGCTTCACAGTGTATGTGTACAATCACGTGACATCATGAAACATATAGTAGGCCATTGTGCATCAACGTCATGGTCCAAACACGAAAAACTGCTCACAAATTATAAAATTGGGAAAGAGCAATTATCAGTGCCTACTACAAAATCACATCAGGATCATTCCAAAAATGACTTTCGAAACAGGAATAATATTCTGGCTGAACAAGGGTCAGAAACTAGTCCTGTACAGGGTCTCGGTGAGCAGGAGCCTATCCCGGCAGACACAGGGGGAAAAGCAGGGATACACCCACGATGGGACGCCAATCCATCACCGGGCACTGCGGGCAATTTAGTCTGCAAGCCAATTAACCTCTGCAGCAGCATGGTTTTTGGACTGTGGGAGGAAAACGGAGTGCCCGGCGAAAACCCACGTGGGCATGGGGAGAGCATGCAAACTCTACACAGAAAGGCACCTGAGCTGAGATTCGAACTCGGGTTTTTTCTTGCTGTGAGGCAACAGCGCTAAAGGGTAGTAATAACACTAACAATTAGAAAGTTTGCAATGAAGTAGGAGATAGAAGCACTAACTTAAAACTTGAACTATGAGCAGAGATGTCCTCTTAAAAAGCATCTGCAGACACGACGTGATCCAACCACTCACCAGCATGGACGTGACCCAAACCACCACGTGGGGGATGTCATAACACTGTGGGCCAAACCTCGCCACCTGTGTGTGATTACTCCCAACCGGAAGATTTAGGCTTCGAAGGATTCTCGTAAAGATCTGAAGGTTAAAATAATTGATCAGAATAAATAAAGGAAAGAAAATACGGGTCGTGTTTAATCTTGTTTCAAACACTGCAAAACAAAAATTACTTATTGACTTATTGAGCATCAAAACAAAGCCAGAAATAAAAAATGGTAAACATACCATTACATCTCCACACGTCAATGATAAATGTTGAAAAATGCTATCTAACGTTTATGTGTTGCACAAATGCAATGATAGGACTGAGTCTTTAAATGTCACCCGAGAAGGAAGTTAAAACACTACTACTTGCCTTGGGGATGTATGGGTCCCAGTCTACATAGCCTACATTTTCTGTAGTCAGCCTTGCAAACAAGTTCACGAGGCTCTGTTGAGAGAGAAAGCAAATGAGTTTACACCTACATTTAAAAGGTCAGCCAAACCGTTTAAGTGTTCCTTCCTTTACAACGTTGTGTTGTCAGCTTAGAACCATTTTGGAAAGTAATCATCACGCATTGAGCTCTGAAAATGATATTGTCCAGAAGAAAATAACAATTTGTTGCACATAATCCAAACGTAACTTCCAATTTCAAGATTGAACAATCTAGCAAGCAATCTGTGATTGGAATATCATATATTTTTTTAACAGGTATCTGTATTGTCGATTTTACCTTTGTGACATGTTCATGCTTGCTTTATAGACAATATACAATAACTGTACAATATGTTCACAGTGGATGTAATGTGTCAAAATAAATAGATCATTAGTTATTTGTCTTGAATTTAAATTAAACTAAACTTACTCCTTCCCACAGCGGCAAGTTGTGTATAGAATCCCAAATTCCAATGAATTCATCAAACCAAAGTCTGTGGAAACATTGGGCAAAAAAAACGGGAGTGATTTAATTACACAGTAATTTATGATGTAATATAAGCACATACGTGTTGTAATATCCATTCACTGCCTGAGGCACCGGAATGCCAGGTGGCTTAGCCTCCGCTCTATAGCTTGCATCATAATCCCACACTGCTGCCATTCTCAATCGGTGGGTCATGACCCACCAAGGGGCCGCGAGTGTCACCTAGCAGTACGTACAGGCCATACCCGAGTGGGCCAATTGGGCCCTGGAGGTGCAAAAGGTTGAGAACCCCTTCCATAACACACACAGCATTGGAGGGGGGAGGGATATCTCTCTTAGACCCACCAGCATCCTACCTGAAGCCTTTGTGATGACGTTCCGGTGGCAGAGATGTCGGTAAGAACATTTCAAAGTAACTGATCCCCTTTTGCATGGTGATATCAAAGGGGCAGAGCAGAGGACGCCACTCATCCAGCATTTCAGCAGTTGAGTCGTCTGAGAAATACCTAAAGTGAAAAGGTCAAAAAGGTCATGGCTGTCGAACAAAATAATTTTCTTGCCACAGATCAGGGTAACACAAAGACACCAAACAAGCATTCATATCTTCACAAAATGCAAGCAATCTGGGTGGACTCACGTTCGGCAGCAGCGCACCAGAGACTTGAGCACATTTTCCAAGGAGCTGTGACAGGTATAAAAATATAGGTGATTTCAAAACTTCACATTTTTGTTTAAACAATGTAAGGCAGTTTAAACAATGTAAGTCCAGAAACTATTGTTTTCATGATATTATTCATTCATTAATCCATCATCAGTCCCTGCTTAATGCTGTATTGCATTGTGGTGATGCCGGGGCCTATCTCGGCAGACGCAGAGGGTAAGGCGGAGCTATATCTCGGATGGGACGCCAGTCCGTCGCAATGCACAAATTTAAATAGGCTAATAAACATAGGCAGCATGTCTTTGAACTGTGCAAGGAAACCAGGGTCCCCCACGAAAACCCACGCGGACAAGGGGAGAACATGCAAACTCCACACAACAAGGTGGCACCCGAGCTGGAAGTCAAACCGGGGCCCTTTTTGCTGTAAGACGGCAATTAATGCACCATTATTTACAAGTACAAAAAGTAAAAAGCTTGAACTGGACAATTACCTTAACAGTAAACACAAAATGCCGTAGCATGCAACCGAGATCAAATGTACAAAATTACGAAACTTCGTTTCAAAGTTGAACCATATGGATTAGTGAGTGATGAGCATAAGCCAGACATGTGCAACACTGTGAATATACTTTATACGTTAGGCATGCACGCTGAACTTCTCCGGTCTCACATGAAGTGAAACGTACATAATAATTTCACACACCAAACACTCATTGCCAGCAAATTCTATCTTCCCTGCAGAGAACCCACTGCTAAAGGGACACTTGCAGAATATCGGAAACGAAGGACCGATTGCCATAACATAAATGATGAAGCACACTTTTCCCACTGAGCACTAACATGAAATGAATGTCTTACAAAAAAGTTTGAACAACTCCCACTAATGCCTTGATAGATATCATTTTTCTCTGACAAACATTATTAAATCAATACAATCCATTTACAATTGCAGTTAGTCAAGAAACTACAACCTTTAGGTGAAGAGCTTTTAAGCAAATCGGTCTCCTCCTGCCTTCTGCGCCTCATTCAACATATCGTCACGTGACACACAGCAGTAACGTTACAAGCCTTCAATGCTCACATAGCAACATATATAGGGAGGCTTCCTTACCACCTATGTATTGCATTAAGCAAAAGTGATCTAGAAGATGGTGAGCCTTGTTGAGAACTGGATTTCAAGACAAAAGAATACAATAAAGCAGTGAAACCGTTGCCCACAGTAACTTCACGCAAACAGATAAGAAAATGGATGTGGCTAGGACTTTGACTCAAATATATTCCACTATGGATCAAAACAAAGCTTACATTGGCCGTAGTCAAGAGGACACCTAGGAGTCACACTAGACAAGGTCAATTAAACCCACCATGGGCTGCACAGCATTTTACTACAAACTATAAGATCTAAAAAATATAAATGTGACACGAGGAATAGTTATTTTTTTTATATAATGGGATCAAGCGGCCAGATTTATAATATCCTCCATCACCAGTGGCCATAAACACATTGCGGTCAGGTTCTATTTTTGGCGAGGTGCATGTGATCCTGTTGTTCAGATTACCGGCCACTTCACGTGGTGTGCTCTTTACACATTAAAATACGTGAAGAACGCCATCCACTGACAAGGCAATACTTAGTCATCAACTGTGGCAACACCGGTACCACACAGCTACATTTAACAACAACAACAACAACAACAAAAATTTCCTCTTTTTCCTGACGATTTTCCCTTATTTTCAAATAATGAAGATTGGGTTCTCTGAGAGAAGCGCTGTTGTTTAAATTTTAACGCGCAGCTTACTCAATATCGCTTCGTGATAACGGCAATAAATTATTGAGTTGTGTCAGTTGTCACTGCGATTGCTTACTTTGGGTACCAGTTCAACCCCAGATGTTCATTCTTTGAGTAAAAAACCCTCTCCACCAGCGTGTAAAGAGGCCGCCAGGGAAGAACAATGTCATCTCTTGAGAGCAGCTCCTTTTTTCTGTGTGGTGGAATAAACACGTGAGATGATGTTCATTATTACAGCAGAAAGTACTCGGCGAGCTTTCAAGCTCTAGATGCGGGATTGATGCGACACAATAAACGTCCGAAGTGACCAACGCAACCGGAACTGAGCGGCACTCATTGAACGCTTGTCTTGTCGTCAATGGTCACAATGTTTCATTCAAATATTTGTTACTTATGGGCCACGCTAAGCAGCAGTGATGGCCGAGTCAGCTGAAACTTACTTGAGCAAGGTGACGAGAAGTCGAGCGAAACTCTGCACCATGCTGACTTCCAGGTTGGGAATGGTGACCAGCTCATAAACCAGGTTGACAAACAGGACATGGTCCTCCTTGCTAAACTTTCTCCCATACAGGCGGATATACCTGAAAAAAAGACATATTTGACAGCTTACCAGAATGTACATGACTACACTGCAAATATGGACTTTATATATCATAACAGCAAATGCAAAGGATGAGTATGTACAGCCCATAAAACAAGTAAACATTTGTCCTTAAGCACAACACATCTTAATAAATGCATTGAGAGCTGTTAAATGTGACAAAGCCATAAACAGAAGATAAGGCGACACAAAGAAGTTATTTAACACATGCACATGAAGTTACACTCAAGACTATTCAACGCCAAGGGAACTGACTTGATCGTTGGCATTTTGTAAAGCGCCACGAAATCGCATTAGAGCTCACTCTCCCCCACCATTTAACAGCGCCTAGGCCAATTAAGATTTCTTAAAATATCCTGTGCCTGCCGCAGTTTGCTGCTTATGACCACCATAGCAATAGGACGCTAGGTTCAACACAAAGAGGGAGAACACCTTGTTGAGCGGACAGCTGCTCTTTGATGGTTCTGTGTTGGCCAATTGGCTAGCCGTCAAAATGACATGTTTACAGAAGCCACGCAAATAAACTTAAGAATAGAGCAGTGACTATAAGAAAGATTGTACAGATTCTGCTTTTTAAAATGTCACAAATCTAAAGACATGGTAATAAACGTATACCAATAAGAATTACTTTAATATCGGCGTAGTGTGTGCGAAACGCTCTTTGAATAGCTCCGGCGTGAAAACCGCTTGGCCTATAATCCTCAAATTTTGGTTCAGTTAATTTTTCGAGAGTAAGAATTTCTTACAAAATGTTGGCTCCGATTTGAGATCAGGAATTACCAACTGCCATACACGCTTAATAACAGGACACCACCGAAGGCGTTCCCACAATCTATCAAGAATCCCTGTACACAGTCGCTTTCAACGGGTAAACAAACACGAGTTGTACCTGTAAATATAAACAATTTAAACTTCCTCAAAGGTCAAACCATCCTTACTGGGACGGGCCTACGACGGTGGGGTAGGCAGTGTGGGGTAGGCAGTGTGTGTGTGGTCACTTGAGATTTTGCCACCTGGCCCAGGGAGTGCCTCATCGCACCTTAAACACACTCATCCCTGACACAGAACCTCTCTCACACTCATTTCTCACGCAGAATCTCTCTCACACTCATCCTTAACGCAGAACCACTCTCACATTCATCCCTAACACAGATCGTCTCTCACTCATCCCTCACACAGAATCCATCACACTCATCCCTAACACAGAACCACCCTCACACTCATCCCTCATACAGAACCCCTCTCACACTCATCCTTAACGCAGAACCACTCTCAACACTCATCCCTAACACAGAACCTCTCTCACACTCATCCCTAACACAGAACCTCTCTCACACTCATCCCTAACACAGAACCTCTCTCACACTCATCCCTAAC
>JAZEWT010000004.1:10137931-10210952 GCA_036362905.1 Mordacia mordax
CTCCTCCTCCTCGTTGTCGTGGTGCCATCACTGCAACATCCTCGCTTAACGATGTTCGTCGTCTCCTCTCTCTCTCTCTCCCAGTCCTCGTTCTCGTCCATTCTGTCGAGCTCTCCCCGCAACGCCGCCCATTGTGATGGGAGCGGTCGGGAGAGAATGGGCAGCGGGGCGGATGCATCGACACACACGTCATTTTCATTCATTTGCTGATTTTGTTTTGATTGCCGTTAACCTCGTTGTTGTTTCAGTGTTGGAATAATGCGCGTGTATATTTTCTTAATTGCGTAATGGTAAATGAATCCGCAAGCGTCGATAGCGCGGCTACAGTCGTGCGGCGCCTCCACGTTCCCCATCTCCCATTCCGCGGGATTCTCCATCTCCTCTCCCTCCTCCTCCTCCTCCTCCATGCCATCACCCCCATCCCCCACATGTACTCTCCATCGCCGATATTCATCTCTCATCCCCCCTCTCCCCCACATATCTATATCTCTGCTTTCTGTGTGTCATTGTCATCGCCCTCATCCATCTCACTGCTCCTCCATCACGGTTCTTCCCCATCCCTCACATTTAATTTCCACGGCACAATGCAATATCTTGTATTCTATCCGTCCCCATTTACGTCTTCTGACCCTATTTAATATCTTCCATTTCCCCTGCCTTCCAACTCACGTCTCCTCGAGGCGTCTCACACCTTATCCCCTCCTGAATATACCTTCTCCATTCCCTCACTAATGTATACTGTACAGTACTCCGTATCCTGTTTCGATTTTCCCCACGTTCTATCCACCACATTTTCATTGTGAATCTCCCGCATGTAATTTTTGTTTTCCTCTCAGCTCCCCTTCTTCGTCCTGCCTTCATTTTATTAAAATCTCCGATCTTTTCTTCCATCGTGATCGTATCTTCATCACCATCTCTGTTTCCCTTCCCCCCCCATCTGTCCTCTTACTCATCTTCCTCATGGCCACGGTACCACCCTTTCCCATCCTTATAAATCTGTCTTTCACGTCATCTCGATATTCCCCCGATGTGTTGTTCTCATGTTCCTTATCCATTTAATGATAATATTTGCACTTGTAGAGCGCTTTTTACCCGAGGGTCACACAGCGCTGCACAGAGCAGTGGAGAGAACGACATGTGAACATCAGCGTAGATCAATTAAAGTAAAATAAGGGCTATAAATCAAGCTCTACCTCCTATCTAGCTTCATATTTACATCACCCGGCTCCCACCACTTCCTATATTGAACATTAGAATTCTGCCTCCCATTTTCAGCATTCCATTTATATACATTTCATTTGCATGCTTGGCCATCTCACGTCCTGCCCTTGTTCCTGATATAACTCTTATGTCTCCTCCGTGGTTTGCGCGGATCCTCAGCCTCATTTCCCTGGGGATGAGGATGCGGGTCAATGGGGCAAAATGGATATGCATTCAGGAGGGGCGCTCCCAACGGCACTCCATTACCCAATAACATGTCCTCCTTGATCCAGTAACCAACACCAGACCCTGTAACGTGACACACACTTCCATGACCCAATAACATGCACCTTATAACCCAACAACCCATGCCAAATGACTACATAACCTGGAATGTGCGGTTTAATAAGCTGGATTGCATATTCTAATGACCAATACTCCGCTATAGAAAACCTGCTTGCTAGCACGTGACGCCCACTGACCTCTGTAGCCTCGGCACGGGTTTGCGAACCCCGTAAAAGGCATGACTTTTACCCCCAAAGTGTCTGCCCAGGGGCTTGCTGATGAATAGGGGAGAGACGCAGGCTTATGCCTTGGGGGTATTTTAAGACACAATAATTCCCACTGCCCCGTTAGCAAATGCGCATTTACTAGGAGCCGCATGAAAACTCGCTCTTGTTGTCGTTATACTAAGGTGGGGACGGTAATGGTACTCGCGGGTCGAGCAGCAGCTCCGCCCAGGGCGTGGCGGCTGCCCTGGCTGCTTGTGCGGGTGAGTGTGCGGGTGAGTGTGCCTCCTCACAATGGGCCCTCAGTCTTGGGCGCCGCTACAGCGGGCGCTTTGGCTCTCCCTTCGCAGATGGGAACCCCAGGCGCGCATGCCGGTCCCCATTCTTGGATCTGTTTCGCCAATGTGTCAAGCGACAAGGCGAAAATGAGAATACGGTGTGTGTTGTGCTAAGTTTAATGAGGAATACAGTGAGTGTGCATGGATGCCCTTTGTCCTCAAGCACCAAAGCCGATTAAAATGTGTGACTTAAAGTATTAAAATGGAATTGTGCCAAATTATGGGTGACTTTCAGTAAATTGTTAATGCATTTTTTGTGGTTGGCATGCTTATCACAACCAGCATTCACCTCTTGCCTCTCTCTTGGGTCCTGCCAGCAATGCCACTCACTAACCATAACGTTGCAAGCAATACATTTGAGTATGTCAATACACTGGACGATGTATAATTTGTGCCATGTTATATGGATGCCGTTACACTCAATAAGATACTGCCACAGAAATTTCAGAAGGACATACACTAGTATTGTTAGGCGACACATTGTATGGACGATATTTTATATTTTAGCAGATGGTGGACTTGAAAAATAAAATATGGTAATGTAATACGTAATTGATTAATGGGCTCTGAGTACAAAATAATTGTTATAAATACCTTCCTGTGTTATGCAGTGGCATTGAACTGAATCCACAAATCAGATTTCCATGTAGTTTAACACTCAAAACATACAGTATTTACTCATAGCGGTTTGATATTTACACCTTATCCTATGTATATTTTCCTGTAAATATATATTTCATCTGCAGGCAACATCCGAGTTAAAAAAAATGTTAACCCAGGTATGTTTTGTAGGAATGTTATATTTTGGTGCTAAAATATTCGAAAGTAATCTTAAAAACACTTCACAAATGTAGGACAGGTTTTTACCATTCGTAAATGTTGTGTCTTCACTGCATGGAGGCACCGCTGTTGTGTCATGGCTGTGGGCCTGGGCGCTCTACTTACTGGTGTATGCTTGAGAGCTTTTGCCTCAAAAGCCAGTTGTTTTATACTTGAGAGCTTTTATCTCAAGCCAGTTGTTGATGCTAATATTTTGCTTTGCCACAGGGGTAACCTAGTGGCATTTCATAATGTAATTTGTGTCCGGACGACATGTGTCTCGAATTATAATTCTAAATAATGGGCAATACATCTATAAATGAAACTCAAATATATAAACCTCGTATATGTATTAGAAATAATTAACACATGTATTTTCAAGCACCGATAAAACGAGCTCACAATTGGGCTTTATGGCCACAGAAGGCCTAAGTAACACCCAGTCCTATGTTAGCATAAATCATTAGGGGTTATAGGGGTCATTGTCAATAGTTTCCAATTAAGTGCTCCAAAAATACCAAATGCTCCTGCCTAAAATGATGAATTTTTTGGCTCAACAAATGGATGTGTGTGCTTTGGAAAGATCTGTATTTTATATATATTATTTGTATAGTAGTATTTCAAGATGTACAGTAAATGTATTTTTCTTTGGCTTGTTGAACCTTGATGGTAGTCATTTTTACCCGCTTTTTTGCAACTATTTAAACTATGAAAGGTCTTGTTTTTTTAAAATAAATATCTCAGTTAAAGGGCATTACCCACTTATCCCTGGTAATCTAAAAAAAGCGCATTGTATTATATTATAGGGGTTTCTTCTAATCAGCAGTGGTGGGAAAACCAATGGGTGAGGAATTAGGTTATTCTATCCTTGTTTAAAGCATTTTACCAAACAGACGTCGAGGGTAATGCAGACGTATTAGGGAATTGATTCCTGCTGGGCACGTTCGTGGTGTTCTTTTCAATTACCTGTTTAGACTGTACTTTTGAGAGATTTACAAATCTGGGCGGATCACTTGCATCTACACTAGGAATGTTCCCAAAGCCAGTAATTATTAGCACAATTTAAAACAATTTAAATCGTATGTTGCCATGGCATTATAAAGAAACATCATTTGTGTTTTGTTTTAAAGTATAAATATATCCTAACGTAATAATCTTCACATTACTAATCTTCACAGATTAAGATTTCGGATTCGTAAACAACATTTCTCCTGATTGCTTTGCTGTTCCATTAATTTTAGTGATCGACTGGCAATATTAGTAGACTTGTGACAATTTTATTGCCAGTTGTTTGTTTATTTAGTGATTTATAAGTCATGTTGTTGTAATGAAAGAGGCAAACCTTTCATACGCATAGCACAGGAGCATTAGGTGCTGGATTGGCTACGTGCAGACAGGAAACTGGGTCAGCGCTCCGCGCTAGACAAGTTTACCCACGATCTCCCACAGTTATCATCTCTTCGACTGGAATACAGTCGCAGCATTCGTATTACAAGAAATCAGCCATTGTTTAACAATGAATGACGACCCAAAATATAATTCTTGGCATGATCGCTGCTTCTTCGGTGGCACTGAAGTGATAGCATTGTAACATGTTTACGAGTAATGTTTACAATGCATTTTAAATGTACTGCTGGATGAGATGAAGGTTTGTTTGAAATGTTTCTACATCCCGGTCTGTGTGGGTTGGTGAAGAGGGGAATGAAGATCAGTGTAAATATTACTCACCATGGATGTTCATCATGGCAGGCTAACATTTGTTCATTGTGTTAATAACGCTGTACACAAACCATATCGCTTCAAGTTTCAGTATAGTACAGTACTGTGATATTTCCACTGTTATGAATAGGTCTGTGAATTTTTATAATCAAACGTAAAAAAAAACTTTAGAATTTAAAGTTGTTTTAATTAATTACATGTGCAGTCAAGTTAAAATAATAGTTATGAACGCAGTGCTGCATGCTAAAGGATACAATTTGGAGAGCTAACAATGGATAAATAAGTAAACGGAGAATGGACTACAAAGCAATGACCATGTGTAACTAATGTGCGACAGTTGTGTGAACACGTTTTTCACAGGTGGGAGCAATATGTGGCACGTTTGTAGAAGTATTTCAATATCATTGCTGAGCATAAAATGAGGACATAAATGCAATTTCGATTTAACCATGATTATGTAAATTAAGATTTTTGGCTGGATTGCAGCATCATTCTGAAAATAGATGGCAGAGTGGCAGAGTTGCATATTACACTGTTCAGTGTACTTTCCAGCTTAATGGTAGGGTTACATGTCTCAATCTGCATCCATTTATACACGGACTACCTTATTTAATGACGTCTGTTATGTTGGCTACATTAATGCTCCATAAATATTATAGTACCGTATGTAATATTCACATTAAACGTGTTAAGAGGCACCGTATACATTTGACAGCCATTATTCTAATAAAATTGATGGTGATCGACTTGGTTTTTGTAATGTCGTGTGTAAAATTCTTTCTGTAATTGTAAACACAAGTTAATGATAGCGCTGCAGGAAATTGTTAACTTGAGAATTTATTCTAGGAGTTCCTCAGCCACAGTAATCTTTGTACGAAAAGATTATGAGATTAACATGGACATGGGTAATTTAGTTCAAGCTGTTTATCCAGTTTTAATTGGCATTGCAAAACGTTTTATCCTTAAATTTCATTCTATAGTCACCAAATCTTCCCTGGAACTTGGTTTGACGTTGTCAAATTCGCATTTCATACGTGCGTGCGTTTGTAAAACAAATTAGACCTTAATGCCATTAGTATTTGTATAATTGAGGTACTGATGCTTTCAAAAGCTGCTCTTTTGTGATAGTCGTGTCGTTGAGCGCTCGACACAGCTTTTAAAGACAATTATACATCGAGCAGTGAAAACCTACAGTAGTAAATTGAGGTACTGTTTAAAATCCACAAGACATACTGTACTTGTCTAGAATGATTATATTTTTATATTTTATTTTTGAAATATGTTTAACCTGAGAGTGGAATGTGTGGTATGAGATGGTGTCAGCCAAAAGGTATTATGTTGAATATAACATCTAGAATGTGGCTGTGGCAGAAACCCACATGAGCTATTGGTCAGTGGGTTAGAGATAAGGTTGAGGAAAATATGTGATTCACGGAAGTTCCTCTGCAGTACGCATGTGTCATCTTTGGGTGTTCTATATTTTATAATACGAAAATGAACAGCGCTTGCCTTGCTCATCACGATCAATTATTTAAACTATGGAAGGTTTGGTGGTCACCAAGTATTCTCTTTTTGAGGTTCTCTTACACGTAAGGTATTTAATGTATGAAAATGAGTGATGTCACTGCACAAGTGGTCTTGAACCATGTCATACAGAACCACAAAGCAATTCACTTAAATTGATCCGAGAGTCTAAGTTATGGCATAGAGACTTGAAGGCCTACTTGGCATTGTTTGCCAGTAGCACTTAGATATTGCGGTAAACATTTTAATAAAATATTGATTTCACTTAAAATGATGAATAGTGGAAGGCGTATGAAATAATTATTTAAGTTGTCCTTGATGGGGTCAGTTAATAGATATTCACCATATTTAGTAGTATATGTGCTTCATATAAATCAGTATTGATTAAATACTTGATGCTTAAAAAGGCAGTTTTATACTTGGATACATTTTATACTTGGATAACACATATAGCACCCGTAGTTTACATGTTTACATTACCTCTATATTCATCTCATCTCATTGTCAGAATCTGCTTAGTCCTGTACAGGGTCGCAGTGAGCTGGAGCCTATCCCGGCAGACACGGCGCAAGGCAGGGATATACCCACGACGGGACGCCAGTCCATCACCGGGCACTGCGGGCAATTTAGTCTGCAAGCCAATTAAGCTATGCAGCAGCATGTTTTTTGGACTGTGGGAGGAAACCGAAGTGCCCGGCGAAAACCCACGCGGACACGGGGAAAACATGCAAACTCCACACAGAATGGCACCCGAGCTGAGATTCGAACCGGGGACCTTCTTGCTGTGAGGCAACAGCGCTAATTACTGTACTACCCACTAGGCCACCGTGCCGCCCTGCCTCTATATTAAGCCGTGTTAATGCATGTAAACCATGATACTATTGTACAAAATGCTTTTTGCAAGGACGACATGTGTGCTGCATTGTCGCAACTCTTTAAAATCTGGCCCAAACTAAACACATGCGTGTAGCAGCTATAGTGCCGCTATACCCTTCTGGAGATTAATAGTGCCCAAGCCATGTGTAGCATCATAAAAGCTCAAGTCAGCTATGGCCTCCATAGCTCAGAAACCAATTATCCTTTGGTGCCAACATGACTTGCATTTATCTTTGATCCAGGTTACTTTTAAGTCAACATTGCCATTGGCCATGCAGTGATCATTTTCACCTGCACTTTGTGCCAGTCTCCATCCATTGGGCGTTACATTTCTAAATCTTGACTTTAAAAGTGTCTTTCCAGTACAGTAATTGTCAATTCAAATTAACATTAATTGCATACGCACGAGGTAATTCAAGAATTTTTTGTAGAAATCTTAGTTTAAAAAACGTATATGAATGTTTTAATATATATTAGTATTGGGTATTAAGTATATATGGGAATAATTTTAATCTGGTGCAATACGCCGAGTCTCAGTTGAGGTACATAGTTAAAGCATAACCTCTGACTATCATTTTGGGGTGATTAACTATAGTATTTGCAAGTCATGCCATTGTAACTAGGGTTTTGAAACTATGCTTATTTAAAAAAATTGTGACCGATAGTGGTCCATAGCAATCTGCTTTTTCACTACAGTCTTGGTTATGTTGTCAAATATAATAAATGGAATGTGTGTTGACCACTTCAGCATATTACATTCATGCAGCCCAAATTGGTTACTAGTACTTCAACCCTGTCCATTACCAGTATGGAATGGCCCTTCAAGTTATTCTTTCGTTGCAGGTTTCGTTAAGAACATGTCAACGATGAAGTAAAAACTGATGTTGAAATGACAGTGGTTGTGAACCATGATCAAAAACCAGTCAGTAAAGTGATAGGGATTCGTGCGAGGGGAATGCAGCCGCGCGTTATTCCACAAGGGCTTTGTGTATTGGGGAAACTACTAATGTTAGCTCTTAATTTGTTGAGTCGTTACCATACATTGATATTCAATTAAAAGTATTTATTTCGGTTGTCACGTCTCAATATATGAAAATTGCTCTGATGGGTTGCTCATGCAGGATGGCCGTATTGAGCAAAGGAGAGAGTAAAGACCGACTCTTAAAATCGATTCTCATTAACTTGGATATTTAAAAAATGTTTTCACGCTATTGTGTTGGGAAGATAGATATCTTCATTTGGTTACCGAAACTTTATTTCACGAAACTGGTATGTGTACATTGCTGTCTTCCCCGCCATTATTTACTTAACTGTTATCAAGAGTCAATGAATATCAAAATTGTGAAACAATGGGAGACCAAATGCATGAGCTCATGCTGCCACATTTGTTTGATAAGAAACAGGTGGGACTTTTTTTTTAACAATTCAAAGGTGCTCTTGCCGAGTTAATTGATATTGATGGCCAGATTTTTTTTCAGAATGGCTCGAGACACCGTGCTTTTTCATTCGTCGTAACACTGGTGGCGTGATGCATTACGTCACTGCAATTGCATTACATGCTCCCGAGCATTGCCGCTATGACAAACCAATGTCAAAGCCAAATGG
Organism: Mordacia mordax; assembly: GCA_036362905.1. NCBI lineage: Eukaryota > Metazoa > Chordata > Hyperoartia > Petromyzontiformes > Petromyzontidae > Mordacia > Mordacia mordax. The sequence continues at coordinate 10,146,522 of JAZEWT010000004.1, forward strand.
ATGGTGCACTTGGACAATCGGTTGTCAACTTTAACTCAAAAAAAACATTGGTGAAAACGTACGATGTGAATAAGATTAGTGTGACAAGGAACAAGAATATTTTAGTGCATTTGGCAGTCGCATTACTTCCAAAGAATATGTGACTTAATGACATACAGCCGCACGCCTGGTAACCAGTGCAGCTCATCTCCGGGATATTTTGCAACGGTTCAGTGATATAATTTGTTCACTATCTGGTAATATTGCAGGGCACTACCATAGTTATCCTGCCACTCATTCCAATTATCATGTACGAATGTTCCCAGATGCAGTATAATGCATTGTGAAGGCTCAGATTACACACCTAGTTTATAATATACTCAGTTTTTTTTTATAATTTACAAAATTTGGGTAGTAACTGTGGCGATGAGCAATTTTGTGTATATGAGCTCTGGCATTACAACGTTAAGAAGAATGTTGGCCGTTTTTTTCTGTTGTAACAAGTTATTACCACTATGATGTGGAACGTGTGGAAAAGTTAGGTTTTTGTGAGTGCATTGCACTATGAACGCAGACACCGGATATCGCTTCTCAGCCATGGCTATTATCAGTGGAAAGTGATGCCTAAACCAGTCCTGAGCACCCTTCTTCACCACCCCACGTTGACCAGTGTGGTGAGATATGCTCAGCAACCTCAAATGGCCAACACTGGTTGAATGGGCAGGCCTTTACTGTCAATGAACTAACAACAGCCTGCAAAATGTATTTACCTTTAATGTGGAAAGCAACCCAGAGTATATGCAGTACTGTTTGTATGAATTCTTTGCCCTCGACTTGGGTGTAACGGCAGTAAAAGTGTCTTGTGCAATTTGCTGGCAAATCTTACAACGGTATGAAAGGTCACATAACAATAAAGTTACTTTGTACCAGGCAACTTCTAACATTTCTGTTTGAGATTACCACTTGGCTTAGTGGAAACCATTTCGTTTTTTTTTTTCGCGGCTGCAATGCAGTAATTTTGTTGTTCTCCTCAATGACCTAATCTGCAGGGCTTTGCTAAGGAGCTAGGAGCCGAACGCAGCTATGACTGCGGTAAGCAAGGACCTGGAGGGCAGCATGGACATACAGCAGCAGTACGAGAGCATCAACAACCGATGGGAGGCAAGCGAGGAGGACTGGGACAATGAGAACAGCTCGGCGCGGCTCTTTGAGCGCTCCCGTATCAAGGCTCTTGCTGGTACCGCCTCCTCTACACTCGCTCGCTTCACAAACATAGATCAGAAAGAGTGCAAGGCTGTGCTGTTTTCAGTTATCAGTTTGTTTCTATAAATATCTGTGCTGTCGCACGAAACGGTTTCCCCCACTAACAGCAGGCCAACGACTTAATTGAAAATTCAAGGAACATTCCATGTTGACGGTACTTGTTTAAGTAACAAAAAGTAGCTTCTGTGTAGATTTCAATGGTGTTTTTCTGACGAAGTTTGCCAAACAGACCGCGTGGGAGTAGCCACCACTGTCCTTATGACAGCGCTAAAAGGCTGATGTTTACCAGTACTGCAGTGTTTGCCTTGAATCGTGAATGTGGGAGTAATTTGATACACAGCACCTGCTGTTCTGCACTTTCACCAACATATTTCAATGCACAAACTGCGCAACATTATATTTTATGGATGGGAAAAAAGAGGTTTTTAACCCGTGAGAATCATTAACAAACCTAAGGCTGCCATCTTTTCCCAGGGTATCATCATATTGGGCAATATTTATTTTTCTGTCCCTTTGTTGTGTTATTTGTTCCCCATTTCCTCCTAAACCACTCCACGAATCTAAACATGAGATCTTGTTGCCGTAGTGCTGTTGCTCACAGTGAGTAACGCTTTTCAGATGTTACTTAATCAATATCATTTAGACTTGACCCTTATTGACCTAGGTCAAAAGAAACCGGGAACTGACTGCTGGTCACGATGAGTGGTGCGCCCCCAGCTGAACGGTGTCAAGTATTGCACTTAGCGCAATTGCCCCCAGTACAGGAGTCGTTCAGCTCAGCATCACCACCCGCTTAATCCTCCACAGGGTCGCGGGAGGCAGATCCTATCCCGGCAGACACAGGGTGCATGGTGGGGCTATACCCAGGATGTGACGCCAATACATCACAGGGCACGTTTTTGGTGCAGTTTACTTAGGCCAAGTAACCTGAGCAGCGGTGTGTCTTTGGATGGCAGAAGGAAACCTGAGTACCTGGCAAAAACGCACGTGGACACGGGGAGAGTACGCAAACTTCTTAAAGAAATGCACTGTTAACAACAATGACATAAGAACGGCAAATCAGCAACAACAACGTTTTTTGGGTTTTTTTTTTTACAAATCCGAGCTGTGGAGAGAACGGCATGTCAACAACATCAGGACAGTTCAACTTAAAGTCAAATAGTAGCAATAAATTATAGGACATAAAATAAGTGATATAAACATTATTCTACAACAAACAAGGAAGGAATAAATGTTCCCGAGCAGGCGCAGGACGGCAGAGAGCCATCATCCCGGCACGACAACATTGAGCTGCATAAACAGTCCTTGCCATAGGGTTTGAAAGCCTTATGGAACAAGTGAGTCTTGAAACGAGATTTGCTATAAGAGTTGTGGGCTTCTTTTCAGTTTATCTAGCAAGTGCGTGCTGGTGGTGAGTGCGAGGGTCAGGTGAGCGCTGAGTGTCTGCTGATTGGTGTCTGATAAGTGTGCGGTGAGGGTTTGGTGAATGTCCCGTGTGGTGTGTGTCTTTTAATAACCGTGTCAGGTCACTCACCATGTTCCATTGAGGGAGAGACAAACGGGGAAGAGAGAAAAGTTGACAGGTGGCTGTGAGGCTGGTGATAAAGAATTAAAAAAATAAGAGTGATGAGAGTAATACAATTTATAACGCGCCACACAAAGTCCATGCCTGGGCATGAACGAGACACGGATACGAAGGCGTGAGGAAACTGCAGAGACGGGGAGAGTCAGCCAGGCGATCGGCCGATGCTAACCCACAAGACACTGTTTTCTGTCGATTATTTTGTTATCGGCCATTAAATTAAAGAGTTGTTTTTAGCTGTGCGAGGATACTGGAGAACTAGGATTTAACCTATGCAGAACAGGGGGAGAAAAAATTCACACAGAAAACTGCCTAAGGCAGGAGTCGAACTAACTCGGGTAGGACTTCCTGTAAGGCACAGATACCATTGTGCCACCCTGTGGCAGTGGCGAATGTTCATCTGGTTAATAAGATGGGCTGCCCATTATTAATGTTTATAGTCTGTAATTGCTGCAGAGAAATATAGTGAGCTTGTTATTTTATTTTTACAATACTCACACAACCACTTATTTGGTAACAATGTAAACTGCTGCGCGATGTTCAAGTGGACATACACATTTATTGCATCAACGCGAACAAGTTAAAGGATCTTTAAAACTAAACTCGAAAAGGGGCCTTTAATGCGCACTGTGACATTCCCAGCTGACCCTGTGTTTTACAAAGTGAGTTTTTTTCGCCTGTGGGTCTCCCTGTTTGCACAGCTTCTCCTGCTGTTGGCAAAAGGCACTGAGCTCATGGCACAGCTATGCACAGCGAGGCGTGGCACTGTTCCTTTATGCGTGGAAATTAGTAAAAACAAACATTGACCATATTTTATAAATGTGTACATTACTGCTATTTTTCATTCAATTGGAAAATTACTTTAACATGATTTATAAGAAGCTATTTTAAATGCATGCCCAACAGATAACATTTTATTCCCCTTGGGAAAACAGGGTAGGGTTAAAGTTGCCAGACTTGTAGACAGTCTCGATGTACTATTTATCCACTAGGAGGCTCTAAGGAAACGTGCGCTTAACAAAGTGCGTTAACTTAAAAACTTAATGTCCATTACAATGATCCATATTTGTTTTATGTTGCGCTTTAACTCAGAAACAAATAAGGATCATTGCCTTGCTAGTACACAAATAGACAATCAGCAGAGTTTACCCTTTGGCCAGAAAGATCACTGAGCATTTTCTGCAGTAATAATAAACAGTCAGGAAGGTTGGAAGAGGCGCGGTAACGCCTCATGCTCCATCAAAAATAAGGTTTAACTTAGTGCCGTAAATTGACGTCCATTTGTTGGCGATTTATCTCAAGAGCTGTCATTTTGGAACAACCATGTTTAGCATTATTTTCTGTTCTTATGTCGTTGTTGTTGGTGACATACCGTTTTCTATGCAGCTCTGTGTAGCGATTTGTGACTCGGGTGAAAAGCGCTCTAGAAGCGCAATGATTATTATTAGCGGTCCCCCTTCTCTTTTACAATGTTTTGTCTTCCAGATTGGGAGGTTTTAGTAGGCTATATTTTTTCTGGATGGGCAGCAGCAAGATTAGAAAGTAGGCTTTCACGGTTTCTGTACAGATGTTATTTTTTGTACCAAGTATTAGGTTGTACCAAATGTTGTTCGGCGTGTCTTATGATTTGTTTCTTTCTACGTGCTGAGAGCTTCTTCCAAGAACCGAGATTCCACCACGTGGAGTCAAACGACAGACTGTGCAACACGTGGTACAATCTGAAAACATATCTTTAATGACCGTTACCTAAGGCTGCGATAGACCTAGAATGAAATGTAGTTATTTAAAATGTTTTTGTTGGCTCTCCCACTGTTGCCCTAAGCATGCTTTTTAATTCTGCCAGTAGCATTGCTAAGGGTTGAGTCATTAGTCAACTTTTGATGTTTACAGAAAGCAATGTATTTTTCTTATTAAAGCTGGGTATGCTAGCTGGCATAGCTAAAATGTTACTGTGCCTAACTCTACAGAGTCGCCTTAAATGCAATGAAATCGGTGGCTTTATGAAGCTACATTTGCAGGTGAAGTATTTTTTTTCGCTGTGAAGTAGTGTTATTCTGACCTAGCCTGACCAATAGTTTCGCTAGACTCGTCCCACTTCAATCATGGGTTCAATAACCAGTATATCCACTGGTGAACAGCATCTGCACATGGTTGTCTGTTACAGCTTCAGAGAAATACTTAATTTCTCCTAAAAAACACAGCCAGATAATAATTCACAAGTAAAAACGCGCCACCAATACCATGTGTAGCGATATGGCTGGCAGAAATGGGAAAAAAACATTTATTTTACTTTCCAACACATGTTAATGCAGGGTGTACAATTCATGAACACTCAATTAATTCCATTAATGTGTTTTTTTCCGCCACAATGTTCTTGTGTTTTTTTCAAATCCAGGAATGTAGTAAATTAGTAATTTATCTTGACCATAAAATCGGAAACTTTTAACCCATCCCCCAATGCTCCGCTCACCCACGTGGCTAAGTCACGAGGAAAAAATTCCTTGATTCCTCGAGCAAAAAAATATCTAATTTTTTAACGTAGTACTCAAAGTCTGAAAGCATGGATACAAGCTGTAAAGCAGACCGTGTTTACACAGTAGAACAGTGCATATATTAGCACAAGAAAGTCAACTGTAGTTTTGTGAAACGCATAGCAGTTATATTTTAGTTGAATGTCATCAAATGTTACAAAGCAATCATTATTGTTTTCATGAAATTTGTATTCTTTCATCACACTTCTACAAAACCTCTTTAACATGTAACCCATATGTAGGCGAGATCCAAGGGTTTCATTTATTATCCAGTAAGGGTGTAACGATGCAATCTATCAGATATTTCATGAATTGTTGCGTTTCAGTAATCTATATTTAACACTGGGTTCATGTAGCGGTTTTCGTGGCTGCAGGGGCCACGTGAACCCATATTATTGTGCATAACGTACAGTACTTGTGAATGTAAATGCTCTACATTTTGTCTCAAGCAAGTCAATGCATGAGTTTACAAACAGATTCCATTGCACAAAATATGGTACAAATAGCTGTCTTTCATTTATGAAGCTGATTTCACTACACCACAACTGATTAACATACATTATCTAGTTTTTCATGAAAAATCTATCCATAATATGTCAGACTCCAGCTGTGATTGCAGAATTGTTTTCAGCCAGAATAAAGCGCATTTGCATTCCAACGATTAGATGCCAACTAAAACAATAAACGGACTACATGGAATGACAGGGATCAGTACAATTATTTAAATAATAATAATTGCACTTCTAGAGCGCTTTTCGCCCGAGGGTCACAAAGCGCTGCACAGAGCTGCGGAGAGAACGGCACGTCAACAACAATGACATCAGAACGGCAAATCAGCAACAATAACGTTTTTTGGAGGTTTTTTGTTACAAATCCGAGCTGTGGAGAGAATGGCATTTTGGACAAAATACAGGATTTTGACGCAAAGGACATGACTGAGTTATGTCTGTATACTGTTTTGTATGGAATGGTGAGCAAATACATTGAGTGTGTCGTAAACGTTGCTTTTTAAATAATGCCTAAAGTGGTTATTTTCGTGTCAAGGACAGGCAAGTGGTGGAAAAGCCAGAATATGATCACCTGACTGCTGAGAAATTGTAACTGGCAATAATGTATCTTGTGATTGAAGTGACAAAATATTACAGCGTTTCTTGTTTGCTGAACAATTCTGTCGCTGTTCTCCCACGTAAGAATGCTATGGTCTCCGAGCTCTAAAATTAATAGCGGCATGCCATGCTCCCACCAGTAGCAGCATAATTTCATGGATCATGAAAACCAAGAGATAATGATTCATTATATATGTTGGCCCGCCTAACCTTTTTGTTTGGATCTCTCCTGCCTTTAACGCCAAATGTATGCACAGTGATGCCTGTGATATTGACAGAGGTTATTTACATTTTTACAAACACTTGGTTAATAGGAAAACACGTACTTTACCATTCGTCTGCAGCCCTTCAATAAGTCGCTACTAAAGTCACAAAAAGGAACAACAGCTGCACGATGAAAAATGTCACAAAGGAAACTGACGAAAAAAAACGAGGCAGCTGAAATTGACTGCTAACTGCCCTTGTAAGTTCTGGAATGGACCAGTTACCAGGGCACAGTCATGTCTCCACGGCTGACTAGCGTTTACAGTGTGGCCGAAACCTGTCCTACCTGCTCTGTAGGCTGATTGTTTAAACTCAAGCAAAGGCTGCTGGTGTGATTTCAGCATAAAAGTCCTCTGAAGCTCACTGGATTGAAAATAGGAATACATAAAACAATCCTGGGAGGTTAAATTGAGTAATTTTCCACTAAGTTAACTATGCTCTGCAATTACTGCGATTTTATAAATAAGCCAAGTCTGAAGTCAGTGCTTTAATTGCTGTTGTCTTGCCATGCATTTCAGGCCCATTTGCTGCTCATCCTATTAGATCATACACCCATTGTTTCTCTAGCGTTACAAACGTTCCTATCATCGTTCGATTGACGTACCGTTATTAGAGGCTCTGACAACATTCCCCTAATCTGACCATAAATAAAAACGCACCTGTGCTGCAGGCTGTTTCTGTACAGGCACATTTTCAAGGAACATTGAGCAAGTTAATATTTTTCCTGACTTTGCGCCCGTAATAAAACAAATATACGAGCGAGTGTGCACAGCCGACCGTGAAGTGTGTACCGCCAATGGCGATGTGGCCAGCTGAGCTTTGTGATCGGGTTTCGTTCACTTGCATGACGTCATGCAGACTGGAAACCGGCATAAACACACAGACATCAGCAAAGTGAAACCCATATGTAACCACCTACACCACGCGACCGTGTCCAAAAACGTAAAAGTAACACTTAAAGGAAGTGGCTTCCTGGCAGAGAAATTGCACGAAAGTTACCACGCTGTGAGGGACAAAAAATAATTGTGCCGATCATGGTTCTGGTCATGAAAAACCCAAATCCAAATGTGTACCAACCTGTATGGTTGGATGGGAACAATTCATTGCCATTGAAGAGTTGCATAATCGAGTGCTGCGCAATGGTTAGTGCACCTTGCTGTGGCCTGTGGTGATCCGAGTTTGATTTCACTGCTCACGCATCCATGGCCAGTGATATCAGAACTGCTTGTCGCCCCCCCCCCCGTCTTAATCAGCCAGCACCGACCAGCATGCTAAAGCATGGTCACACAAGCTCCATGTGCCTGACTCGGTATTGGAAGGCCTTAAGCAGCAAAGTATTTCGACTGGTTTGTGAATTTAATTGAAGAGATTACCAAATGAATTCATTATTAATTATTATTAATTATTATTTAGCGTACGCCCTTACCCAGGGCGACTTACATTATTACAGAGGGCGCGAGGAAACCATAGAAGGCAGCTAGCCAGACGGTTCCGACATCTGCCAGACACTGCGTTGTATTATGTCATCGGCCAATTAATGAATATTTCTTAGTTGTGTGAGGAAAGCGGAGAACCCAGAGGAAACCCATGTAGAACAGGGGGGGAACACAAACCTCCACACAAAAATGCACACAAGGCAGGAGTCGAACTGCCCAGCAGGGCAGGACTTTCTGCGATGTGCAGTTGTTACCACAGTGCCATCATGCCACTCACACACACTACATTGCCGTTCATATGTCGTTGTTGTTGCTGACATGCCGTTCTCTCCACAGCTCTGTGCAGAGCTTTGTGACCGTCGAGTGACAAGCGCTCTAGAAGAGCAATTATTATTATTACATTGCCTTTTTTAAGCACGCTTTTGTAATAATAATTGCACTTCTAGAACGTTTTTCACCGTAAGGTCACAAATGCACAAGGGTGTACCTGTACTGCCACACAGTAGACAGTGGAATTTCTCAATTACTTTTATTGTTGATTACCTTTAGCTCAAGCTGTACAGCCAAGTATTAAATACATTTAAGAAGGCACATGGGCAGGGGCTATCTTCTAATGCTATGTACAGTAATTGCATGTTTTGTATGTACAGTATGCCAAAAAATACTTGGTTTGAGATTTTCTTGTCACGTAAAAAATGTAGCCTGTAATTTAGAGTATTAGATTAAAGTATACACTTTATACAATCGACGTATTAAACTTCTCTCATTACCACCATTAAAATAGAGTATACAGAGGCACAGCTGTGGAGTGTTCTCTTTCAGCTATATTTTTCCCAATGGTGAAATATTAGCCAAGTTCTTCCTTATATCCTTAACCAAACATGTGGATGTGCCGGCCATATTGTTCTTGTTGTGTGCAGGTGAACTGCGAGGCAGGGGAGGGGGTGTTTTGTTTCACCATTGACACAGGTTGTTCTGAGGGAAAGAGGGTAGGTGAGTCAGTGACCTCTTGCCGTTTTGTAGGACATACCAACAAAGGTAGTGTGAAAAGAGGAGGGAAAACATTTTAACCAGCATATTTGCTTAAAACTCAGGTAATAAGTCAAACAAAGAATAATATAATTTTCTTTCACGAATGAAAGGCATTTTGGACTTTAGGTTCACAGGGTTTGCTTTTTTCCATTGCAATGAAGCATTTATCATTTCTTTAGGAACTTTTTTTAACGAGTACATTTATTTTTCTGCTACTTAAACTATTACCATGTGGCAAAATACCCATTTAAACAGTCGCAGAGTGCTCAGCGTTATGCATGTATGTTTAACGTCACGTTAACTTTACTTGTGCAAAGGATGTGTGTGCAGAGTAGCTTAGTCCAGCCCCCTCCATGCTTTATGCAAATAGAAAATGAGGCCGCACAATGGGTCGAGCCCACCAATCCTGATCGAGTCACTCCTAATACCAAAGAGCAAGCTAGTGTGGTTAGGTACTTTTTCCCCTGTGGACCTTGAACTGATAAACGGCAAAGTTTGTCTGCCCACTGTGCTTGGTGCTTTGCCTTAGAGTAAATAAAAAAACCCGACAGTTTTCTTGGCGACAAACGACCAGAGTCTTCCATTTCGGTTGCAAGAAGCCGCACAAGACTCAAGAAAGGAATCTTGTCAAACTCACGGTGGTGCCGCTGGTGCTTGGCGGCTGACTTCACTCCCGCTCGTTGGAAGAAAACCTGCCGGTGTTTACTCTTGCGTTCCACTTCGGGTGGCCCATCGCCCATCGCTGGAGCCCCGTTTCAGTTTGTGCCGTACGCGTGACTGCTCAAACGGAGAACGTCTTCAAGGGGCTGCCGTGAGGTTCGGCAAATGAACTAAACATTTGGATTGCGCTTCGTTAATGGCTGAAAACGAGAGACCCTCTTCAGCGCAGGGTTACTCGCCGGCCCTCATACAGCATTACGCGCAGCTGGACGGCAGGTTCAAGCAGCTGCAAGGTAAGTGGGTGCCACTTCTCCCCATCTCCACGAGGACCGCTCATCAGCACTGGTGTGGATGACATTGCCCGTGGCTCAGCAGGACATTGAATCAGCGTTGTTAAGAAACGCAGACCTACATTAACCAGTTGATTGAATGGACTACGTTGTAGTTAACGTGGTTTCCTTTTGAAGAACTCTAGCAGCAATGGCATTTATTTGGTGTGTTGATGTTGATAAGATGTATCATATTTTTGCATTTACACGTGACCATAAGGTCCGTTATAATGAGTGGACCTAGATCACGAAGTTTCAACCGGCCAGCTGCAGTTTTTGCTTCCCCAGTAGCATTACGTTATTGTTCCGATGTGATGAGAATTGCTTTCCATAGGTGCTCCATTTCGGGTAGCCGTGTCGAGTGTTCCGTCTCCTTTGCGACGTTTTCACCTTCCATACTGGATGTATCTTAAGGCGTTTTCTCAGAATTGGAAAGCAATTCTCAGATGCATCATCAACGCAGCGACTACTACCTTGCTGCTGCAGCGAAAGAGTGGTAAATCCTGGGGAGGTTTATCACACGCATGCTCATTTTCTGCACACTGAAGGTCATACCAAAAGTTTATGGAGCTGAAGAGGAGAAATGCTATTAAGCCACGGGAGCATTTGGTCAATGTACTTAATAGAACATTGCTTTTAAATAACTGAGAAGCACCTCTGTGTTCTGAGAAACATGCTCCAATGTTGAAGTATTACTGTTTGCAGTGCAGTTAATTATATTTTGAAGATTGTGCTTGGTGTAAGAAAATAATGCGTTTCATGGGCGAGCATGGGAAAAGGTAGTTAATGTTTTATTAGTAAGAGCAGTGGCATCAGTGGATACCAGCCCAGTGATTTTATCAGATGGCTGGTAGAATGGTGAAAGGAATGGCAAATAGCAACGCTGTCATTTTTACAATTACACTTTACATTATACTTTGACATTTATGATATTTTATATTCCAGGTATACCACATGAATTGCAGTGTTATAGTTTTACCTGTCTGATAAAGGTTTTACAATAGCGAGTAGTTATTTAATTATTTATGTCCTTTTCATATATCGCTGCCGCTCGATTGAGATGCTCGTTCAAAAGACAGTCCTGGACTCATTTTACAAACCGTTTGAAAGTTTGGTATTTTGCTTATGCTTTATAAATTATGCTACTTTCGCAAACTCTGTTGGAGTCCCCAACGTTTACTTTCCGATGAATGGCACGTTTTCATAAATTACTGCGAATTTACCAGGTGATGCAGGATCCAAACGATCAAGTCTATAAAACATCTCAGTAGCCAGCATGTGGACTGGTGGCCACCCAGCCATCCGTGTCAATTTATGAAAGTAAAATTGAAGGCAAGTGACTTCACATGCGTAAACAGTAATGATGAACTAGCGACTAAAATACATGTAGTGTTTAGTACCTACATGATAAGCTCTGCAGTGAAAAAATATTCATTTGGAAATAGTTCTTAAATACAGTCTCCATTAATGAGTATATCAAAACAGCATTGGGGACTTAAACTGCATTATTAATTAGTGATCTTGTTTCAAGCTCTAAAATTTCGGTTGTGAAAGAGTATTGCAATGATTAATAAACAGAATGTTGAAGGACAGTGCTGTGAACACAGTGATACAAAATGGCTCTCGTCTGCCTCGGTGGAACGCCAGTACATTTGACATTACACTACAGAATTATATTTCGTTGATGGAGTTGCGCAAGAATGTAGGTGTTCCAGTATTAATGCAGGAATGCCTCATCAGGTCTTACGACTAGCAGGAGCATTTTGCTCAAGGTGTTTAAATGACGTGTTGTTACTATAAAAATGTACAGTTCTTGCACAGTGGGGCTTAAGCATTGCAAATCTAGTTTGACAAGTCAACCGTGCCGTCATACAATTTGCCTCATCATTTCAGAATGATGTGGAATGTGGGTGTGTTACCAACCGAGAGGATATTAATCGGCAGAGACTGCTGTTCGAGATGTGTCAATCATATGCAATTTTTTTGCGTGAGCCCATCATTACACATCGGCATAAGCCCAAAAGGTAGTTTTGTTGCACGTACGTTCTAGTGCAATAGACAGGTGTCTGCTTCATTGGCACCCCAGCAAAACATGGGTAGAAAATGCAACACAGTTTGCACGAACTGCATTTTTTTAGGAGATTTGGTTTTAATAACCACTATCAGATGGGGTGCCATTCAAGAAAGAATCACCCTCTACTGCTAATGCGTTTGATTTAGGCATCCACTGACTCATGTCAGCTTTCTTGAGTAACAACTGAATCTTTTGCAGCATTGTCGTTAACCCGACGTCGTACGTATTGCTGACTCACCCTGCGAGCAGACACCTCTGTTCTTGAGTGTGCTGCGTGCGATTCTGTGCCGAGCACAGTCCTGTCATGAGTAAACGAGACATCGAATTTGATCCTTGGAAAGTCACCGGCGTTGTCATAGCACATTTTTAAATACGTTATCCAACACTAGTTTCTGCCGTACAGTGCTGAATGGTGATGTCATTCAAGACAAGTGACAAGTGCTTTGGTGCATACTCTTGTTCAAAATACATCAATTATAATACACTCAAGGCCAAATATTGCAGAAAAATGTTTTAATTTGCTGGTTGGGCGCAGCTTTGTGGTAATTCTTCACAAGTTAAACATTACACATTGAGATCACCAAGGTCCTCCAAGTATGTAAATTGTTTCTGTACAGTGGACGCTTATGTCATAAACTGGAATTACCAACAAACCGACTTGCAGTTTGAAAAACTGATACTTGTTTATATCGGTCGGTATCCTTTATTTAATGAGGAGATAAAATTAAGCCATTGGGGCTCATGAAACATTGCCTCTTGTAACCCAGGTCATGCTTGCACAGACATTTTAACAATACGGTATTTAAAATGTAGTAAATCCAAATTAACAGTTTACCACCTTAACTTGAATAAACTTAAGGCGGTGTGGAGAGGAGAAATGTACCACACGGTTGTCTTTAAAGGACAAGTGGAGGCAATGGAGAACATTGCAACATTAAGAAATGTTAGAGAGTTAATATAGATTTCGCTTCCCCCATCTCCATGTAAAGCCCTAAATATTGTCTGCAATTACTTGAATTCGGCTAGCCCAGTTGGACACGATTTCCACTTAGTCGTTCTGAGCAATGCTTTTGTACTGGGGTGTGCATTCTTTGAAAATGGGTCTCAAGCTGCAGACACTTTGAGAATGAGTCTCAAACGCTGCCTGTCATGTGGCTGGTCTCAGCCATACACACATGTTTGCATTGCCCTTCTGAAATGCAAAACTATTTACCGTATGCTGTCCTGAAATTATATTGGTGGCGGCGAACAGATTCTAACGCTGCAGTGTGAGGTCGAGGCGTTTAATTCCGGGGGTTGAACGAACCCGCATCCCAACCCAGACCAAGACCGTACACGGGTGATGAAACGAATCACCTCATTATCACCCAGCTTACACAAGGGCACTGGGAACGGCGAGAGATTTTGCTTCAATTTATTGCCTCACCTGTGTGTCAACCATCTTAGCGTGGAGAGCTGCTGCGCCTGGGGGCCACATCAGGTGTGGGGGAAGGGAATAGTATAGGAACGGTTTGAGTGTTTACATGCCTTCGTGATGCCACTGCAAGATGGGCTTTTCCTTCAGTGCCTCTTGTGTGCTTGCACATGCATGGGACAATGCTTACTGTACTTTCAGCTTGGAAGTACCCCCCGTGATATTAAATTAATGTTTGCGCTGTACGAACACTTTGAAAATGTGCCGCGAGTCACGTGTTATTGAGTTGTTCGCTGTGTGCTCTTAGAACATTACAGTCGTTTATCTTAATGACGCGTTCAGTAGTGTCATTTTTGTACACAGAAACATAAACCCGGATTTTCAGGTCACTTGAAAAGGTTCAGGTGGCGCGGTGGCGCAGTGGGTCGTGTTGTCGCCTCACAGAAAGAAGGATCCGGGTTCGATTCTCCGTGCCCGCGTTGGTTTTTGCTGGATACTCCAGTTTCCTCCCACCGTTCAAAGACACGCTGCTGCTACCTAGGTTAATTGGCCTGCTGAGTAAATTGCCCCAAAAAAGTGTGCCCTGCGATGGACTGACGGCACATCATGGGTACTCCAGCGGCGGGCGGGGGGCGAAGCCGGGTTAGGCTCAGCCCCCCAACGCGACTCTGTACAAGATTAAGCGGGTATTGATAATGTTTAAAAAATGTTCAACCTTTTAAACGATGTGGCCCACCCTACGACTTAACCGCCTCGGGGTCTAATGACGTCATCGGACCCTTCTAATAGTTGACTTCAGTACTTTACTAATCTCTCAAGTTTAATCATTGACTGGTGAAACAAGCCTCGTAATTGTAAATTAATCAATCAAGTGCAAAGTACCACAAGGCAAGGGCGAACACACCAATGCACAACATGGGTGCAAGAGACAAATGTAGTTCTTGTTTGGGAATAACATGTGACCTGCCAAGCAATGTTGGTGGCTCACTGATCACATGTGCCAGACCATAAAAGCCCCCTGGGCAATTGCAAATTCACTGTGATGACACAGCACCAGGATAAATGGGGACACTTATTGCTAAAATACGTGGCCACAACTCCCTGACTTGTAATCAAACGGGAAGGGCTCATGTGTCGATGTAGAAGCGAAAACAGTTGACTTTGTTGTAACCTACCTGAATGTTGTTTGTATTTATAATATGATCCCTATGCGTTATTATGAGCATAGTTTGGTGCAAACAGGTTATGTTAAAATCTTGTTTAATGCGGCACATAATGGTACACACAGTGTTTCACAATGATATACAACAATTTGAAGGTATAAAATTCTAGTAGATTTGTTGACAAAACTTAATAATGTACAGACTGTCATTGAACAAGATGTACCTCTCTTTACTACTCTTATAGTCAATCCTGGTTTAAAAACACATTCGACCTTCGAATAATAAAAAAATATTTCAAAAACCTTGAACACATGAGGGTTTCCGTTATCATGTCATCCAAACCGATGACACGATGATCAGGCTCGACAATTTCCAAGGCAAACCGTGCCAAAACAAAGAGTGGTTGATGTTTGTGTTGTGATTTGCTTTGATAAATGTTAAATTGAAAGCCAAACTGAGTGGAAAGGCAGGAATAGTGAAACGTTTTTTTTAAGCCCACCTGCGTGCAGCAGTGGATTAACGTCCCTTGACTGTGTCAGACATCTAACTTTAACGTGAAAAGACAAACACAATAGAAGTGTTAAGATCTGAAGATACCAAATAGACACCTTTCACAAAGTATCAAGTAAAAAAAACATGCTTGCATTATTATGAAAAAGGGTAAAATATCTGCTCATTTTCTGTGTACTGGAAAAAGGTACCCATCTAATTTTTTAAAAGGTAGACTCCATTTCGCTTAAGCTGTATTTTATTTCGAACATAATTGGATTTCGTTACTGTTGTGTTTGAGAAGTTTCCATTAAGTTGTACTTTAGAGGGATACAATCAGTGGCCAGGGTTCTTAGGAATTTCTTAAAAAATATATCACAGAATCTAAGCCAATTTAATTTTATAGTAGCTGTACCATGACTAGCCTATTTATGTTTTTGCAATATAGAATGTCCACTGCTGACTCACGGTACTGGCTCACACTCATTTGAGCAGCCAGACTTCATTGTGAACTCACAAATTGTGGTATTTGTTGTGCCAGGGGTACATGCATATTTGCAGGTTCCATGTGTTGGCATGTTTTTTCAACACTCATTTTTGTTTGTCGGCATTCGCTGCTGTTGATAGGGGAGTACTTCAAGACAGAGGGGGTTGGGAAATCAGATGGCTTGAATGCTACTTTACTAAAGTGAAGAAAGGGCAGTTTCTTTGAACGAAAGCGCTTGTGATTGTGGAGGACTGATGCGAGAAATTTGGATTACTTAACGCATGGGATGGGTACGTGAAATCCTGCTCATACATTTTGCAAATATGCCTTGCAGCGTGTCATTTTGGGTTGATTGGATTTAGTTTTAAGGTTTTTAAAAGCCATTGGTTGATATACCATTGGCAACGCTTGTCAGATATGTAACTATATGGTTTATTTAAATTAAATCTCTTAACCATTACTTTCACAAAGGACATCCCTAGGTCTGTGTTTGTTCTGAATACGCATGGTGGGATCAAGAAAGTATTGAAAAAATATTTGACCTAAGGCAGTCCGTTTTAAGTGGAAATAAACTAAAAAATGTTACATCAAACCACATGGCTTAAAATTTTCGTATTATTTAATATTTTTTGTTCAAAATAATAAATCATTAAATGACATTGACTTTCCTTGAATTCCTCTGGAAACAAAAACATTCCATTGCCCATGGCCAGACAGAGGCAAGATCTTTCTGGATCCACTTGAGCTGCTTCTTTCCCAAACATACACCACCAGTCACCCACCTCAAAATATTTGTTCTGAAAAGGCACACACTGCTAAATCCCCTCCAGAGCAGAGCTGCATGTCGTTGCAGTGTAGTATGAATTGGCAATGTTTGTTTCACTTAAATGATAAATATATAAACCCAGGCTAAAAGTCCAGCAGCACTTGTCACCGAATTCAAATTGAGAAATGCCACATTAGTTAAATGTAACACACTTTAAACAATGTGAGACAAAGTCAAGCGTGAAGATTGCAATGGCAGACATGCCTCACGTCTGCCCACTCCCCTGTATTCGGCTCGATGGCGGCGTGCAGATGAGCGCGAGGCTGTACAGAAGAAGACCTTCACCAAGTGGGTGAACTCACACCTGGCACGCGTGTCCTGCCGTATCACCGACCTTTACACCGACCTGCGCGATGGACGGATGCTCATCAAACTCCTCGAGGTCCTATCTGGGGAGAAGCTGGTCAGTACCGCAGGAGTTGCTCACCGTGGTACCACGATTAATTCATGAAGTCAAACTCCGAGTGCATTTACAAATAGTTGATGAAATGTGAGAGATAGTATAGTTTAATATAAATGACTTGGACTGTGATCAAGAAGCTCTGCTGTAAAATGTTACAAGCTTTCTCATGCATCTAAATAGTTCAGAGATTTGGTGAACATGTTTGAGGCTCAGTTAAAATACATGCTTGCGCAGATGTTTCGTGACACCCTTTTCAGTCTCCAAAGCTGAACATTTTTGTATACCAATGCGTGTGTAATGTAATGGAAGTCATATAACAATTATATGCAATTACATGTTAATAAAATTACATTTAAACCCTGTTGAAATGTGGATTCAGCCTTGTTTTTGCACCAGGACAACGAGAGACTAATTTAGTTTCTCTGTACACTGTAATTATATAAGGATGGAATGACAAAGTTTATCTATTAACCGGACGTAAATATTGGTTATGTAAAATAGAAGTGAATGAGCAAAGTAAACAACATTGTTTGGGGTGAATTTAATAGGGTCACAAGACATCTGCACCACTGTAGAATAGTACACAGTGTTTTAGTGATCACGATAATCCTTGTAGGTATCATTCAAAAGTAAGGAGTAGAACATGCCGTCAATTATACAAACCAGAGAAACTGGTTATATCGAGAACCGAGAGTTCTTTAGCTAGATGCTTAGGCATTTACTTCAACAAATGTCAAACTGAGCGTATAGCATGTTATGTTTTGCCACTTTATGTTGCATTCCACTTGTTATCCTGTCCACCAATAGTTTCAGTTTGTTCCACTGGATTCAAGAAATTGTGCCATTGTGTGATTACTCCAAGAAATGTTTTTTGTAAGTCAATAAAATAGCAAAGAATGGTATTAAAAGTATAACTGGTAACAAAAACACACTCATGATGGCAGAAAATGGATGGTCAAACTATGAATCATATCTCTTGGGCTAATTACACAGCTATTCCCCTGCTCAAGCCAGACTTTACAGGCTCCCCCTGTCACATCACACACTTTACTTGCCCCCCCCCATCACATCAAATTAATGCTGTTTTGGGTTTTTTGATAGATTTGTTGACTGAGGATAAAAATCCCACATTTTATTTTACAGCTCCAATTTTTATGCTTCCTGTTCTGCCTACACATGCATGTACTTTAAGGGTAAAAAAGTTAATGAAATGTTTTGGTGACTTACATTGTATTTTTTCTCTTCTGGAAATTCATGGCAAAGCTGGACCTGTAGAGAAACACGTTTTCTGAGGTGGAAATGGAGGCCTTGGGTGTCTCTTGACCATACTACTGGAGTACCATTACCTTTGCCCAGTAAAATCGGTTACTCTAAGCAAATGTTGGAAACAGTGTAGTTAATTTGTCTCTATGTTAATGGGGTATTTTATGGCTCGATGTATGAAATTGCCCTTAAGAGCTGCTCTTTCAGGATAGCCATGGTGGGCATCCCACGTTGGAGGTGCAATGTCGCCATGGCTATCCCGAAAGAGCAGCTCTTCAGAGAAATTCTAAACTTATCTCTAATTCTTATAGCATTTAAAATTGTAATTTTAAAACAATAAGTAGATTAAAAAATTACATTGTTTTAATTTGCTTTGTAATTTAAAACCATGTATTCCCTCTTGATAAGCCTGAGGGGCTCAAATGTACACCTGTGTTAAGTAGACAGGTGTATTTAGTCAGCAATGCAGAGCAAAAAGTGCATATGACTGTTACAAGCTGACACGTGCGTGTATCTGTGCCACCCCAGCCCAAGCCAACACGCGGCAAGATGCGCATCCATTGCCTTGAGAATGTGGACAAGGCGCTGCAGTTCCTCAAGGAGCAGAAGGTGCACCTGGAAAACATGGGCTCACATGACATCGTCGATGGAAACCACCGCCTCATCCTGGGCCTCATCTGGACCATCATCCTGCGTTTCCAGGTACCGTCTGCCTTGTCTGTGCCAAATGGAACCACCTGTGATGGTTACCACTTGAGTTCTCAAATGTGAGATTTAGGGACCACCTCCATTGATAGGCGATTCGTGTGAATTTTCAAATGGATGAAGCACATTGTCAATTTAATGCTTACATTGTTCTATCCGTAATATTAAAATGTACTTTTTTATAGCCACTGCAGCTAAATACATGATTTATTTCCATGTAGTTTACTCCATGCTTCTTAACACAGATATGTCTCTTTCTCTTCAGCATGACCATTCATTCTGCTGCTTACATTTGGATATGACATTTTGCAACATACCGCAACGCAGATTAATCCCTTGGTTTTCAGTGTATAGTCGCTGCCATTCCACCAGCACAAATATTTAATGTCATCCTTTGGTGGCAAAAAAAAAGCCTTTGTATACCTCCATACTTGCAGCTATTTATTTTGAGAGTTGAAGGTCATTTAAAGCACTTCAACCATGTTGCTCCTGGGCCTGGAAGGATGCCGACGTACAAATGATGCGTGAAAATTACAACTGCTGCAGAAAACGTTCGGCTTGCTCCTTTGTTGCGAAATATGAAAGATTTAGAGCTGTACCTTTTAAAGGTTTCCTTTCATGATAGCACTAATGCACCGGTTACAATGCTTACATGAGCTTTATAGGTTTACTGAATGCATTCGAGAGGGAACAGTTTGAAATGTAATGCGGTTATAAAAGCTCGATTATTTCAATCGAGAAAGCAATGAAAATATTGCAAAATATGACGGTATCTGCTTAAAGTATATTTACATGTTGGTATTTCCAAAGTACAGCATGTCAGCGTTTAAAACTTGTGTTGGTTTAATATCACGTGATATTATTGGCGTGCGCAGGTCTTCAGTGAGGCACTGTACAGTGTACACCTGCATTATTGAGTATGAATGCACAGCCTGTCCTGTTGTAAGCACATTTATGTAACTTATACCGAGGATCAAGAAAATCTGTACAAGTCTTTACCTTGCATACTTTATTGTTGTGTTTACATTTCATCTGACTGTCAACCTAACTGATAAAAAAAATACGTTATATAATATTTTGGGTTTTATTGGGAGGGCAGGATAGAGGTGCTGTTCAATTTTATAGTTGTCATTATTTAATGGTGGGCAAACAATTACCGGAGAAAATGATACATACATTTGTAATTTAAAGCAAGCAATTATTTCAGTTATGCAACTGAGAATAGCTCAGTTTCTTAGCATAAACATACAATTATAGATTTCATTTTAGTCTTTGTATTTCATCACTTGCTTTTGTCTTAGGAAACATTGAAAATAATTTAGTTCCTTGCAGTATAGTATTCATATTTATTAACCTGTGTATCTGTC
This sequence comes from Mordacia mordax, assembly GCA_036362905.1. Lineage (NCBI taxonomy): Eukaryota > Metazoa > Chordata > Hyperoartia > Petromyzontiformes > Petromyzontidae > Mordacia > Mordacia mordax. The sequence continues at coordinate 10,166,895 of JAZEWT010000004.1, forward strand.
TGCTTTCATTTACAAAGAAAATCTATTGTTTTTGCATATTTATTTCAACTATTGATGTTTTACACGGTTAACAAAAATGAAGTCTGCTTCCAATTCTCCCTCAAACAATCAGGGTAAACATCTTATAGACAATAGTGTAACATTTTAATGATGTAGGTTTTCACGGCTCGATGCATGATGATTTCTTCGAAAAGCTGCTCTCTCGGGACAGCCGCGTCGATGGCTCTCTCTCCTCTCCTCGCGACGTTTCGCCTCCAACGTGGAGGAGGCCTCCTCCACGTTGGAGGCCTCCACGTTGGAGGCCTCCTCCACGTTGGAGGCCTCCTCCACGTTGGAGGCCTCCTCCACGTTGGAGGCCTCCTCCACGTTGGAGGCCTCCACGTTGGAGGCCTCCTCGTTGGATGCCTCCAACGTGTGAGGCGAAACGTCGCGAGGAGAGGAGAGAGAGCCATCGACGCGGCTGTCCCGAGAGAGCAGCTTTTCGAAGCAATCATCAGTGTAACATTTTGTCAATTCTATTTTTAATCAGATTCAAGACATCAGCGTGGAGACTGAAGACAATAAGGAGAGGAGATCTGCCAAGGACGCGTTGCTGCTGTGGTGTCAGATGAAAACAGCTGGGTAAGCTTTTCTGACAACGCTTTGATAACTAAAGTGAACATTTGCTTTTCACGTGGCCATTATTAATCATTAATTTTAAAAGGGTGGCACTATGCATGCTTTTCCCCAGGAGATTTTTCGGCTTAGTTTTTTTGGAAGCATTGAGGACATTTGTTTTTTTTTAAAGAGACCTGTACCCACCCCCACAGTTCATCCTCCATTAGGACAACTGGCCATTCAACATAAGTTGGATCATTTCCAGACGCTGGCTGCCATGTGACAGCAGTCTTTTAGCAGTTTCTTGTTAGTAGGGACAAAGTGCTCATTACATCCTATTTTATTAAATTACTCTTAACTTTTTTCTTTCCTCTGGCTTTGATTGTACAATGTTTATTTGGAAAGTAGACCTTTGGTATATCGATTGTGCTCACACTGTATCCATTAATGTTTACTCTTAGATACCAGAACGTCAATATACATAACTTCACAACGAGCTGGCGAGACGGTATGGCTTTCAATGCCATCATCCACAAACACAGGTAACACCACCTGAGGCGTCATCTTGACAAGGAATGCAGACCGGTAAAATAATAACAGATCCCCACGATTTGCATAATATTTGGTGGCGGAAGGAATTGAATTTGCATAAGGTGACAGTTTTTACATGCAAGTGCAAGTGGTGTACAGGGTATTACAATAACAGTGCTGAACAACGGGAATTGAGATTCTAAAATGTCAATGTTTTTACGTTTGTGTCGGTGTCACTCAGTGATGGTTGATCAATACTTTTATATTAATCGTGCACGAAAGCTTTCAGGATTATTAGGTCATGTGCAAAACGATTTCAGAGAGCAGTGAGCATTTTTACATATGGATATGCATGTACATCACAACCTAAGGGTTAAACTACTGAGAAGATTCCTGTGTAGCACAGATTAAAGAAATGCATTCGGCTTGACAATCTTCTATTTTTTCACCCGTTATTTGTAGGCCTGATCTGATTGAGTTTGATAAGCTGAAGAAATCCAATGTTCACCACAATCTGCAAAATGCTTTCAACATTGCTGAGCATAAACTCGGACTCACCAAGCTTCTTGATCCTGAAGGTAGGACTTGATTTTTTTTTCCACGAATAAAGTCACAGCATGGTTGTGAGTTATTGGCGATATTATCCGTTGATTCGTAGTGTGGCTGTTTTGTTCACTCCATTAGTACTGAACACCCACCCCCATGTTGTAATTTTAGACATCAGCGTGGACCAACCTGATGAGAAGTCCATCATCACCTACGTAGTCACGTATTACCATTACTTCTCCAAAATGAAGGCCTTGGCTGTTGAGGGCAAGCGCATCGGGAAGGTAAGATATATTTTCTCCCGATATCAATGCTTTGTTTTCCTTCCGGGAATTTGCAATGGCCAGTATCCATCACAGATTTGCCATGACTCGGTGATATGCGTGCTCTTTCTCACTAGGTGCTGGAAAGCGCCATCGAGACGGACAAGATGATTGATAAATACGAAACGCTGGCATCGGAACTGCTGGAGTGGATTGAGCAGACCATCATCATTCTCAACAACCGAAAATTTGCCAACTCTCTGACCGGGGTGCAGCAGCAGCTACAGGCCTTCAGTACCTACCGCACTGTGGAGAAGCCAAATAAGTATGTAGCTAGCCATCTTCGTTGTTTTTCTGTATTGTCAGATGCATATCGTCGTGGTCAATATGAGCACGACTCAGCCCATTTGCACGTATGAAAATTGGTCGCAACTAAAAATATCACCTGTTACTTGACATTTTCATACATTTATATATGTATTGATACAGGTTTGTTACGGTTGGATGTTTGAGGATTGCCGTTCCTCTTCCTCCGCTCTCTCCCCAACATGGGAGGCAAAACGTTGAAGGAGAGAGCAGGAACGCTCGATACGTCTCTCTCGAAATAACAGCACTTGAAAACAATTCTCAATTTGTCTCGTTATTGAGACCAGATATATTACTGGGCGTTTTACTTGGTAACAAGTTGTGAATTTTAAATGTGGGCAATCTATTATATCAAAGGCGTTAATATTCAATTTACTAAATTAAAATTGCAGTCAGAGACTTATCTGTTATAATCAAAGTATATATCCTCTCAATTGTCATCCTTCGTTCATGTGATAAAATCAAGCTGGCATGCAAATACAGCAGGTTCAATCATATGTTAAATTATGCATTGCTTTGACATATGGTCACAATTCATATTTAATAAGGCTCTGTAAGTAAAAGGTTTAAATTCTTGCTCTTAATGCAACACATATATAATTCAGCTCAAAAATGTCAATGACCAGCACACATGTGTATGAACGTCTATTTATATGTAAATATACAAACTTGTTGAAGTGAATGTATTCATGTGCATTTGTATATACTGTCTTAGTGCTTCAAAAAAGGAATATGCATCCAACTGCACAGACAGTTAACTAATTCCTAATTTATTTGCCATTTCCCAGGTTCACAGAGAAAGGAAATCTGGAGGTGCTACTCTTCACCATTCAGAGTAAGATGAGAGCCAACAACCAGAAAGTGTACACTCCCCGCGAGGGAAAGCTTGTCAACGAGATCAACAAGGTACCATTGCCACTCAGCAGCGCTCTTGACGAGCGAGTGCTCATGGTGGGAGTGTGACGCAAACTGTCCTTCATTAGGAGTCACACTCCGCACATTCCTATTACATAAGCCAATCTAACCCCAGTCAACAAGCGTAATTTGCTTTGGTCATATTTGCTTCATGTTGTGCTGCAGCTCAGATTTCCTTTCTTAACAAATTTAACATATCCCTTACAAGCCAGCGAGGTGTTGTCCATTCTGAATCTTGGAAATAAAAGGTCCTTACCACAAGTTCCTTCACGTGGCGTGATCTTTAATAACGAATGTATGCGTGAACACTTCAAACTCACGATTTTCTGCAAATCCTGCTCTTATCTGCCGGCGATGGTCAGGCATGGGAGCGCCTGGAGAAGGCGGAGCATGAGCGGGAGCTGGCTCTGCGCAACGAGCTCATCAGACAGGAGAAGCTGGAGCAGTTAGCTCGACGCTTTGACCGCAAAGCGGCTCTTCGCGAAACCTGGCTCAGCGAGAACCAGCGCCTTGTCACACAGGTTTGTGAGCGGTGCATGCCCGCTATCGTTGATTGCATCATTTTTAAGACACAGATACTTATCAGGCAGGCAGTGATTAGGCAATTAGAGCACCTAACAAGGAGGGATGATTGCTGGTAGCAAAAGCTAACAACAATGGCAGCCAAGGGAGGCAATGCACCCAAGAGGATATCTCAGAAGGTAGATAGTGTAATGAAACCGCTCATGTGCAGATGCTATCTGCATTGTTAGATCAAAAAACGTGAGAAATTGTTAGGGCTTGGAGAATATTTTATCCAGCAGTGGATTTTCGTAAAGATGTGAAATTATCCTTATTTGTCATTCTAGTTCGATAAAATACGTTAGTGACCACTCAAGTACAGGTCCTTTTACAAGTAATGGCTTGAGTAAGTGGTTTCAGGGCTGCACCTTTTTGACCTGTTTAATAAACCCTGAAATTATTGTAGCAGCTGCACAGCAGTAACAAAAATATGTATATTATTAGTGACCATAAATCATGTAAATACATCACATTTCTGGGGTGGTTGTCAACAGTTATATCCTAAAAAAATAATTGTAAAGTAATTTTTTACGCACCAATAATTGAAATTATGGTAGTTTTAGGACCCAATTTACATCATTAGAAAGGCAGTTTATACCGATATATAATGAAAAAAATGGCCAAATACCCATTTGCTTTCCTCTTTGAATATGGTTGTTTTTCTCCATGCTCAATGCTCCATTGTCCCTTGTTGTCACATTAGATCGCTTGTAAAACTACGTCAGAAAAAATTATAGAAAAAAACACAAGCTCCAATTTTTCAACTGCGCTTTATCACACTATACCACCCTCTACACTGATCAGGACAACTTTGGTGTGGATCTGCCGGCCGTGGAGGCAGCCACCAAGAAACACGAGGCAATTGAGGCCGACATCGCAGCCTACGAGGAGCGCGTGCAGGCCGTGGTAGACGTGGCGCGCGAGCTGGAGGCCGAGGAGTACCACGAGGTGCGGCGCGTGTGCTCGCGGCGCGACAACGTGCTGCGCCTCTGGGAGTACCTGCAGGAGCTGCTGGCGGCGCGGCGCCATCGCCTCGAGGCCAACCTTGCCCTGCAGCGCGTCTTCCAGGAGATGCTGCACATCGTCGACTGGATGGACGAGATGAAGGTGAGGGACGTGCCCAGCACCCCCGCTCCCCCATTCCTTCCGTCACGAAGAAGTCAAGACACCATGCCCCGTGCACAGTCTAGGTTAAAAAGACAAAATTAAAGCACAATAATGATCTAGTTTTTAACGACCAGCGCACACATGCTTAAGAGTTAACTGTGCACACTGGCAGAAGCGATTTTTAGCCGGTGTGTTTACCTATGTCGTTCTGCTCTGCATGTTAGAATAACTCTGTGCTATTTCAACACAGACGCTCCCCTCTCTTCAGTGACTGACTGGATCCGAGCTACGTTTAAAGCTGCCAATTCCCACAGGCGAGAGCAAAGTATATATGCTACTGATACCAAAATCTGTTTTGGCTGTAGCTGCGGTTGCTTTCACAAGACTACGGCAAACACCTGCTGGGCGTGGAGGACCTGTTGCAAAAGCATGCCCTAGTGGAGGCAGATATCACCGTGCAGGCCGACAGGGTCAAGGCTGTCAATGCAGCGGCACAAAGGTTTTCCAGCGACGACGATGGTGAGTGGCTAACGTGGCTTACATGCCAGCTCACGCTTCGCTGAAGTTGACTTTGCCATGTGTAAGGACCTAACTCTTGTATTAGCTGGGTATTCATAGTACGATTTGGTTACACACAGCAGTGTCAAAATGTGAAAATGTCTGTGATGCTTTGAATAAAATATTGTGAGCGTATCTTGTGTAGTGTGTGTAATTTATACGGTATTTAAATACAATGTATATAAGTATACACAATTTTCACACAGCATGTCAGTGGAGATAAAATTCCACTCGACCATCCTGAAGCATTACACGTGCGTATGCCTGCCTTCTGTAGCTTACAAGCCGTGCGACCCGCATGTGGTCAGCGAGCGGGCGACTCACCTGGAGGAGCGCTACGCGGAGCTGTGCTCGCTGGCCGCTGAGCGGCGCGCAAAGCTGGAGGAGTCCCGCAAGCTGTGGCGCTTTTTCTGGGAGATGGCCGAGCTGGAGGGCTGGGTGCGCGAGAAGGAGCCGCTGCTGTCGTCGGGCGACGTCGGCAAAGACCTGACTGGCGTGCTGCGCCTGCTGGGGCAGCACCGCGCCGTCGAGGATGAGCTTAACGGCCGCTCGGCCGACCTCAAGCAGACGGTGCGCGAGGGCGAGGAGATGGCCGATGGCGGACACTTCGGTGCCGACGACATCCGCGCGCGCGTCGCCGAGATGCACGTGCTGTGGGCCAGCCTGGAGGACCTGGCGGCGCAGCGTAAGCGGCGGCTGCAGGTGGCCGAGAGCCTGTACCAGTTCCAGGCGGACGCTGACGATGTGGAGGTGTGGATGGAGGACACGTTGCGCATCGTTTCCAGCGATGAAATGGGCCACGACGAGTTCTCGACGCAGTCGCTCAACAAGAAGCACAAGGATGTCACTGAGGAGATCTCCAGCTACAGGTTAGAAGTCGAGGGAACAAGCCGTTGGATGGAAACACACGCATTACGTACACAATAGACAGGGTATTAATCACAAATCCATCTGTGTTTTTTCCTCATTGCAAAATGCGTGTATACACGACCTCGGGCTTTAATTTAGTAAATTTATAATTTTCATAAGGCACAACAAAGCTTTCTTTATGCTCTTCTGCAAGTGTGGGCAGAGTTTTAACACTCCAGTGCTGTGTTAGTTTATATATTCTTAACAGCCTATAAAAGAAGATTTTATTTTCCACACAATTCCTCAAAACTGCGGCGCTCGTTGCAGGCCCGTGCTGGATGCTCTGCACGAGCAGGCGCAGGGGCTTCCCAATGAGGTGGCGGTTGGCGCCGATGTGCCGGACCGCCTGGAGGGGCTGGAGCAGCGCTACCGCGAGCTTGTGGAGCTGTCACGTGTGCGCAAGCAACGGCTGCAGGACGCCCTGGCGCTCTACAAGATGTATAGCGAGGCGGAGGCCTGTGAGCTGTGGATCGATGAGAAGAGCCAGTGGCTCAATGCCATGGACGTGCCCGAAAAGCTCGAGGACTTGGAGGTTATTCAGCACAGGTGAGGCCAGTCAGTGCTTTTGAGAAGATTTCGATTTATATAGCATCCGAATATATATATATATAAAAAAGTTGCTTTACAGAACATAAAGATTATGGACAACTTTAAGAGCGATGAAGTGTTACAATAGAGTTAGAATAAAAATAAATATATAAGACCCCTAATTAATACAAATTGCATGTGGGTAATCAATCATAATCAGAGCAGGAAATGTAATTCCTTGAGTAAAGTATTGTTGAGAGGAAGGAGTAAGTTGTTCAGATAATACAAGGGAGGAAATTCCAGACTTTAGGGCCAGCAGAAGAGAATGCATGAGCGTATGGTTGGCATGTGATTACAAGGTCTGAGCTGTTGTAACAAAGCACATGAATATGACAGTGAGTCGAGGAAAGTTGAGTGGATAGACGAGGCAGAACAGTGAAGGGTTCTATACACAGTATTGATGATCTTCGAGTCTGTTCTGAAATGGGTAGAAAGATAATTGACGGACTTCAGAATCAAACGTGATGTAGTCATGACTGTCAACACGACGTCTTGCTGCAGCAGTCTTGATGATTTGAAGCTTGATTGGGAAGGCATGTCAGGACCTGTAGATGAACATATGGTTGGATGTTCCCCTTTTTAGGAGGTGCTACAATCGGACGGATTTTTTTTTTGCTCGAGGCAAACCATCCATCACAATTATAGCCTGGATTTGAGGGAAAATAGGCAGTTAAATTGCTTCCGTACATTATTTTGACAGTTAGTAGTTGTTTCAAGTCATTATGTAATTGCTGTCAAGTGCTAAATCAGTTGCCTTGTTGCTTGTGACAGGTTTGAGGGCTTTGAGCCGGAGATGAACAGCCAGGCTTCTCGGATAGCCGTCGTAAACCAACTGGCGCGACAGCTCATGCATGCGGGACACCCAAGTGAACAAGACATCAAGGCCAAGCAAGATCATCTCAACTCTGTGTATGTGCATAAACAAACACACATTATCTCCATGCATCTATAGCACACGTTTAGTTTAAATATTTGTTTCACAAACAATGTATTGTATGTATAATATTTTATGGCTCATATGTAATGACTTTAGTCACATGACATGTACCATACTAAGAACATTTTTATATAAATGTCTGGTGTACAGTAAGTCAACTGTAGCTTGATTAAATTTTTTATCATCATTATCAATACCCACTTAATCCTGTACAAGGTCGTGGGGGGGCAGAGCCTATCCTGGCAGACAGAGGGCAAAAGGCTGGGCTATACCCAGGATGTGACTTCAGTACATCACAGAGCACTGGGGAAAATTTACTCAGCAGGCCAATTAATCTAGACAGCAGCATGTCTTTGGACAGTGGAAGGAAGCTGGAGTACCCAGCGAACACCCACGCGGATACAGGGAGAAAATCCAAATGCCATACAGAAAGGCATACCAACCCGGACTCGAGCTCGGGGTCTTCTTTCTGTGAGGCAGCAGTGCTTCTCAATGCGCCACCGCAGTGCTCTGAAACCGGGTTTGATAAAAATGTATTTTTTGGTTGTTTTTGTACAGGTGGAGTGACTTCCGAGAGCTTGTGGACCAAAAGAAAGACGCGCTGAACTCTGCCCTGAGCATCCAGAACTTCCACCTGGAGTGCAATGAAACTAAGGCGTGGATCCGCGAGAAGAGCAAAGTCATCGAGTCCACACAGGAGCTGGGCAATGACCTCGCTGGCGTCATGGCCTTGCAGCGCAAGCTATCCGGCATGGAGCGTGACCTCGCTGCAATTCAGGCAAGTATTTTGTCACACATGTCCTTGCAAGACTTACCGTTAATTAGTAACCAAGCCAGTGTTTGATGTTGCATTCTCAGCTGAGACCTGCAAGTCTGAAGTTAGAGCATTTTGTGTTACTTGTGCAGACAAAACTGGCCGACTTGCAAGGTGAGGGGGAGCGTTTGGCCTCGCAGCACCCGGAGCAGGAACATGCTATCTTGGGCCGCCTTGCTGAGATTAACCAGGTTTGGGACAACCTGAAGGAGACGCTGCAGAACAGGGAGGAGTCACTGGGAGAAGCCAGCAAGTTACAGCAATTCTTGCGCGACCTGGATGATTTCCAGGTAATGAGGCGTTCTTGCATGCACAGGATCAGTTTGTCAACCTAGTGCATTTGCCACCGTACATTTGCATCACGTCTGCTACAAACGCAACCAATCTTGAGATGGAGAACTGTATTTGAAATTCCTTATTCCTCTCTAAATTGTGCAGACCTGGCTGTCCAAAGCTCAGACGGTGATTGCATCGGAGGACATGCCCAACACGCTCCCGGAAGCAGAGAAGCTGTTGGCACAGCACGAGGCTATCAAGAACGAGATCGACAACTACCAAGACGACTATCAGCGCATGCGCGACATGGGCGAGGTGGTCACACGTGACCAGAGTGACCCGCAGTATATGTTCCTGCACCAGCGCCTGCAGGCACTTGACACGGGCTGGAATGAGCTTAACAAGATGTGGGAAAACCGGCACAGCCTACTGGCGCAGTCGCACGGCTTCCAGGCCTTCCTTAAGGATGCCCGCCAGACAGACGGCTTCCTCAGCAATCAGGTGCGTCACTTGCAGCCGTTCAAGTTGCTTTGTTGTTTGTCATTTGTCGATATGCGTGCGTGAATGGGTATTTAATGGAGGGTGATTTCTGCACCGCAGGAGTACGTGCTGGGACACGTGGAGATGCCGGCCACCTTGGAGAGTGCCGAGGAAGCCATCAAGAACCACGAGGACATCATGACGACCATGGACGCAAATGATGAGAAGATCATCGGTGCGCTGGAGACCGGCAGGAGGCTGCTTGCTGAGGAAAACACATACGCGGACAAGATCCATGAGAAGGTCGACTCCATTGATGGAAGGTGTGCGTGTTTTCAGCATTGCATCTCCAATGCCTTTTCAGTTGTGATATATTGACACTGTGCATGGGTTAACATCTATTTTTATAATACAGTTTTAATGCATTTTAAGAATAATTGTAGATGTCATTTTTTCTATTTATTATGTTCGCTTTCAATGCAGTGCCTAGTTTCTTTAACATTACTGTGCTTATCCTTACTCTGCATTGCTTTGTTCTGCTGTTAAAGGCATAAGAAGAATCGCATGACAGCTGAAGATGTTCTAGCTCGACTCAAGGACAACCGTGATCTCCAGAGGTTCTTGCAGGATTGCCAAGAGGTGAGTTCTGGAATTAATAGCAATAAGCTAGTTTATGTCTTGAACAAGGATAACTTTACGTATTGCACGGAACGCAATGAAGCTTAAGACGTTCAATGTACCTCTTCAGCAGGGTTGCCATACTTTCAACAAACCAAACCTGAACATATTTCCAAATCAGCCCAGGTCTTTCAAAACTGTGCATTACACCGCATATCAAAGCTAAACATAACAACCACCAAATCTCTGTACACATCAAATCCTGGCCACCCAGACACGAATGCCAATTCCTGGACTGTCCGGGCCAAATTTGGGACAGTTTGCAAGGTTCCTCTTCATAGACAAATCGGTCTGAACACATGGTGTCGTCTATGATAGCGCACTAATGATTTTAACAGTGGCGTATTCTGTTTGCGTAAGTGTGCTTGCGTGAGAGCATGTGACTGGGATTTTGTGGGGATGACAATGACGAATGCCATCCTTGACCCCGTGGGTCACGTTTTGAGCAGGCAGATTGCAACAGCACGAGTTTTTATCAGATGTTTTTTTCACATATGTGACATTCCACACTGTACTCCATCTACAGCCGTCTAGTGTTGAGAATTGTGAAAGATTACCCTCTAGCGATAAACGCTCTATGATACAATATATTTGGTCACCACCACCTAGTGTTTAAACGTAGACATAGGCTCCGACTGGTGCAGGAATAATTTGCTGCACTGATACAGACAGCTGCAGCGTCACCTAGCATTTAGATCTGCAAGGAGAGTTCTGGCGAGTGGCAATATTAAAGGTAAATGATTAAACTCTGGTTTTCACTGAGTGGCGGTAGACATTGGTTCCAAACGTTCTGGACCTGTGGTGTCAGCCCTACATTTTTTGCGGCCTATGAAATGCATAAATTATTTCATGCAGAATATAAATGGCTGTGCTATAGGCAATAACTTTTCATGAAGAATTCCATAAAAAACAATGGTAGTTGGTTTGCCGATTTGTGTACAGGTCAATGATTCAAATCCTGCTGCCACTTTGGTGAATAATGTGGGTGTATTAACCACGTTAAAGACCCCATGATGTAATTCGGCAACGCAGGCCTTTGTGTGCCCGCATAATGATCCAAACTTACTATATTTGAAAATATTTCGCAAATTACTGTATTTAAATTAATATTGCAATCATCGCCCCCTACTCTGAAAACTTGGCAGGATCCCCCTGAAAGGGAGTCCTGAAACTCGGTGAGGCTTTTCTTTGGTAAATAAATGTAGTAAAAATATTAGGTTTAAAAAACAGTTCTGCAGACCAGTTCTTAAGGCCTTGTGGACCAACGAGTGACTGTGCGTCACAGATGGGAAGCCCCTGGCCTGGAAGATAGATTGCCACCTGGTGGTTCACCACTTATATTGCATCAACAATAATCTCAGAACACCGGATATTGCATTGATGTAGATTTGCACAGCTCTGTATATGAGAATTGCTCATAAGAGGCATCATCAAAAGGCCAATAATGACCCCAATGTGGGAGGTGAAATATCGCAGAGATCAGAGGTGGAGTGCTCAACATGGCTGCTGAAAGAGCAGCACTTCAGAGCAATTCTCACACCAGATTTTAACGCAGGGGCCAAAACACACGTTGTCTCATCACAGCTTACCTTGTGGATCAACGAGAAGATGCTGACAGCCCGGGACATGTCATATGACGAGGCACGGAACCTGCACACCAAGTGGCAGAAGCACCAGGCCTTCATGGCCGAGCTGGCGTCCAACAAGGAGTGGCTGGAGAAAATCGATGAGGTAAGGGCCCTCCTGTCCTGTTTGCATAATGACGGGTTGACAGCCACCGACTGATGATGCATGGGCCTGCATGCATTTAATGCTGCCACAGTACAAAAAGTATTGGAAATATTTTTTGACGCATCGAGTGCAATAGTGGGTCCAATGAGCATTTATAATAATATATTTTGTCAATGTAATTCCTGGTTTTTGAATACAGATTGCTTTTTCTCTGCTCTATTTCATGGTGCTTAGTTTAAATTTACTGACTCAATTGCTCCCAGTGCCTTAAGATGTTGTAACTTAATTGTCCCTGGACAACTGTTAAAAAGAGCGACATAACTCAGCAGATATTTCCAGCTTAAATAAAAATTGGTTGACTTGTGCTTGTGCAGGAAGGGCAGCAGCTGATGGTGGAGAAGCCAGAGACAGAGCTGATGGTGAAAGAGAAGCTGATGGAGCTGCACAAGCTATGGGACGAGCTGGAGAACACCACACAGCTCAAGGCCCAGAGGCTCTTTGACGCAAATCGAGCGGAGTTGTTCACGCAGAGCTGCGCTGACCTGGACAAGTGGATTCATCAGATCGAATCACAGATCAGCTCTGACGATCATGGCAATGACCTCACCAGCGTCAACATCCTGCTCAAGAAACAACAGGTAGGCACACTCGCAGCGGTGATGCAACAACAGGAGTCTTGTGCAGCGCACATGGTCCGTATATGTTAACAGGCACAATAGCAATGCATAACAAAGACACTAAAACACTGGCTACCCCGGACAGATGCTGGAGAATCAGATGGAGGTGCGGCAGAAGGAGGTAGAGGAGTTGCAGAGCCAAGCCATCGTGCTGTGCCAAGAGGGTAAAGGACAGGACGAGGTGGACAGCCAACGGCTCAGAGTGGAGAACCGCTTTGAACAGGTGCTGGCGCCCTTGCAGCAGCGACGTGACAAGCTGCTGGCCTCCAAAGAGGTGCACCAGTACATCCGTGACCTCGAGGATGAGATCGTAAGTGCTTTCTCACACACACTGCAAGTGTACATTAATGCCTGCCCAGTTATCTCTAAATACCGAGTACATATAGAATTATGAATTAAATGTGTTACGGAACCCTTTAAAACCGATGTACTGGACTGTATTTTATGCTCAGCTTTGGGTGGAAGAGCGTATGCCACTGGCCACATCTAGAGACCATGGGAACAACCTTCAAACTGTCCAACTTCTCATCAAGAAAAACCAGGTGATTAAACCAGAATGTTACACTACCTTCAGCTTGAGATGTCGTCTTTTGGTGCTCTTTGTACAAACCCCTACACAGCACCACAGCTTTTTCAATTGCGGAATTGGCTCTGTGAATTCAGAACCTGCAGAAGGAAATCCAGGGTCACGAGCCACGCATAGAGGACATACGCGAACGAGGGGAAGATCTGATCGCACGCGGCAGCGTGGACCCAGAGGCCATCCACGAGCGACTCGAAGACCTGCGGGAACTGTGGGCCACCATGATCGTTGAGGCCAAGGACCGCCACATTCGGCTTGAGGAGTCCCTCAAGGCCCAACAGTACTACTTTGATGTGGCCGAGGCAGAGGCGTGGATGAGCGAGCAGGAGCTCTATATGATCGCCGACGAGAAAGCCAAGGTACGGCTTGGCGGTGCGGAAAGCACACAGTCGGCACTGCTGTCTGTGATGTGATTGCTTGAAAGAAGGCACAGTGCCCACGTGTGTGGTCAAGTAAACTGTGCTTGGTTTTCGCACCCAGGACGAGCAGAGTGCCGTGGCCATGCTGAAGAAGCATCAGATCTTGGAGCAGTCGGTGGAGAATTACTCGGATGTCATTCACCAGCTGTCAGAAACCAGTCGCAACCTCGTCGCTTCCAGGCACCCAGAAAGGTGCCTATTGTGCACATTTAGTCCGGTGTCAATATCCATACACATATATAAAGAGAGTAAATGTAATAGTATATATGTATAAATATGGCTATAACGTACTTTATAGCGATGAAATACAATGATCCTAAAATGACAATGCATGTATAAGGTTCTTGCTTTTTCTGGCATGCAGCGAACGCATTGGGCTGCGACAGTCCCAGGCGGACAAGCTCTACGCCGGCCTCAAAGACCTGGCGGAGGAGCGGCGGGGGCGGCTAGAGGAGCGGCACAAACTCTTCCAACTCAACCGCGAGGTTGACGATCTGGAGCAGTGGATCGCCGAGCGTGAGGTGGTGGCCGGGTCTCACGAGTTGGGCCAGGACTTTGAGCACGTCACTGTGAGTTGCCATCAAATGCTTCTTTGTACTGGTGTAGGTTTTCACAGCCGCGTGTATTAGGCATCATTATGATTCCTCCAACGTGGCAGGTGAAACATCACAAAGGAGGGAGGAGGAAATGCTCGACATGGTCATCCTCAAATAGCAGTTTTTGAGAACAATTGTGCTTTTTTGTTGATGGGGCTCATACACAGATTAATTGGGACTAACAACAATTTTCTCCAACGCAATTGATTTTTCTCGGTTTAATTCACTTTGACGTGGCGTCCCTTTTGCAGATGCTCCGCGAACGCTTTGCGGAGTTCGCACGCGACACGGCGACCATCGGCCAGGAGCGCGTAGACAGCGTGAACAGGATCGCAGACACTCTGATCGAGGCAGGCCACTCGGACTCTGCCTCGGTGGCCGAGTGGAAGGATGGCCTCAATGAGGCATGGGCCGACCTCCTGGAGCTCATCGACACTCGCACTCAGATGCTGGCCGCTTCTTATGAGCTGCACCGCTTCAACCACGATGCGCGCGAGGTGCTCTCCCGTATCAACGAGAAGCAGATGCAGCTGCCTGAGGAGCTGGGCCGCGACCAGCACACGGTTGAGAGCCTGCAGCGCAAGCACACCACCTTCGAGAATGACATCCAGGCACTTGGCGTGCAGGTGCGTCCGTTTATGAATGTGCTCTGCGCCTCTGAATCTGCTGCTAGTGTTATCCAGCTGTATAATTCCTGTGCGCACTATAAATTATCTCATCTCTTTTCATTGTCAGAAACCGCTTAGTCCTTTACAGGGTTGCGGTGAGCCGGAGCCTATCCCGGCAGACACAGGGTGCCAGGCGGGGACATACCCACGATGCGACGCCAGTCCATAATTGGGCACTGAGAGCAATTTAGTCTGCAAGCCAATTAACCTATGCAGCAGCATGTTTTTTTGACTGTGTGATGAAATCGGAGTGCCCGGCGAAAACCCACGTGGACATGGGGAGAGAACATGCAAACTCCACACAGAAAGGCACCCGAGCCGAGATTCAAACCCGGGACCTTCTTGCTGTGAGGCCACAGTGCTGCCCCCTATAAAGTATATTTATCATTTAATTGTTAGAGCATGTTCATTACCAAAATGAGGAACATAACGGGACACCTCGACCAATGGTGCCATTGCAAGTTGGACGAGAAAAGGAGCTGGAGAAAAATATATTTAACATCTAATGTGTTAGAGAGTTGTGTTTGGTTAGAGGAAGTCACCCTGTGTACCCTGACCTCCTACAGGTGAAGGTGCTGCAGGAGGATGCAGAGAGGTTGAGAGGAAGCTACGCTGGGGAGAAAGTGGAGGACATTGAGCGGCGGGAGGATGAGGTAGTGGCCGCCTGGAAGGGGCTGCTCGATACCTGCGAGGCACGCAAGCTGCGCTTAGCCGACACCGGCGAGAAGTTCCGCTTTTTCAGCCTTGTGCGTGACCTCATGCTCTGGATGGAAAACACAATCCGGCAGATCGATGCCCAAGAGAAGCCTAGGTTAGTGTGATGTCATTGCAAATTAAATTGCAAATATAATTCAAGCACACATTGATTATTTGCCATCATCTGTGAAACAAGGTGTCTTTCTCATTTACTAAAAAGGTATGAATGTGCTTGTGTAGGGATGTCTCTTCGGTTGAGTTGCTGATGAACAATCACCAGGGGATTAAGGCAGAAATCGACACCCGAAATGACAACTTCACAACCGCCATCGAGCTTGGGAAATCACTACTTGCCCATCAGCACTATGCATCCGAGGAGGTACCCACCCCACTAAACATCACAGACTTTTACATAGCATAATTCAGTTGGATAGCATTGATGAACATGACTTCAATCTACGTGGGGTGTTTATATACTTTATTTGAATCATGAATCAATCTCCCCACCAGATAAAAGAGAAGCTTGGTCAGCTGACAGACAAGCGAAAGGAGATGGTCAGCAAGTGGGAGGACAGAGCCCACTGGCTCAAACTGAGTACGTAATTACGTGCACTCACATCGGTATAAAGTGGCATTCACATTGATGACTATCGGGCAGCGAAAGTGATTAATATGTGTATGCCGTGCAACATTTACTCTGCGCTTTAAATGCACATGCACTTGGATAGATATTGCTCACACATACAATAATATGTCCAACTACCTGGTCTTCCAACTGTGGTTACCAAGGTCAACGTGACACATTCATGTTGACTGTCAGGCAACGAAAGTGAATACAATGTTAAGGACACATACCCTTGGATAACCCTCACGACTACAGTAACATTTTCAAAGTATTTCCTGGTTTTATACCGTTTGGTTATTCAAGGTCAAAATATCCCCCCAATCTGTACCTGTACTTTGGTATTACTTATTGAGTCTCAGGATTATTTTACGAGAATTTTTCCAAACTTTGCAGTAGGGGGTAATTATTGCTATGTACATTGCAATTAAGTAATTTTCAGGTAATTTTTCGTGTTTGGACCATGAAGCTGGCAAATGACATCGTGGGCTCTATAACGTCCACTGTGCAGTAAGCAGCATATATGTTTACAGTTAATACACCCAAAGTAATTACCACGATGGGCAATCAATTTAAACCACGAACCTTGTTAACAAGTAGCTAACATAATATGGGTACTTTTGCCAATGTACATATGTAAATAGTAGAAAAGGTTTTTACCAAGTCTAGCAATTATACAGGCGTTAAGCTCTTTAAACACCAAAATAGACTGTTTGCATGCTTCGTCACAAGTATGTATAGCTTTTGCAAACTAGACACTTTGTGAAAGGTGTCTATTTTGGTGTTTTAAGATCTTAACACCTGTATAATTGCAGAAATGGCAAAAACCTTTTATACTCTTTACACAAGTAGCTAGCATGCTTTCACTGGGCATCATCACTGGTCGGTGGACTGACAAAATGGCTGTTACATTACGAAATTATTCATTTGAATGCACACCTTTTAAGCTAAACACCGGCATGTGCTTGCTCCAAGAGTTGTCACAGAGCCTCATGTACCACCGTACACCAATGTCTCCTCCAGTCCTCGAGGTGCACCAGTTTGCGCGCGACGCCGGCGTAGCAGAGGCCTGGTTGCTGGCTCAAGAGCCGCACATCACCACACAGGAGGTTGGCTGCAGCGTGGATGAGGTGGAGCAGCTGCTCAAGCGCCACGAGGCCTTTGAGAAGTCAGCCTCTACGTGGGATGAGCGATTCAACGTGCTCGAGAAGCACACCACCGTGAGTGGGGAGACGCACGTCCTTGAAGCGGCCGAGCCATGCCCGACTTCTCTTGCCCCCCCCCCAACTGGAGATTTATTTGCCAGTTGCTTTTATTGCTGCTGCCAACTCTGCTGGGCAATGGATGAATAGTTAAGTTTGTGCACCCTTCCCTTTTCTCACTTCATCAGCTGGAGCTCCTGGAGCTGCGCAAACAACAGGAGAAGGAAGAGGAGCAGAGGATGCAGCAGGAAATGCAGAAGCTGTTAGACGACCAGAAAAAGGAAGAAGCACTTAAACATGAACAAAGGTGTGTACGTTTAGCACTACAATGTATTATCACACTTAGGTTACAGATTAGCTGTGGTCAATAGTGTTAAGTTATTTTATACCCAGTGTCTCTTTGTCATCGATATGGTTTCGTGAACAGTTTAGCAGCATACAATATTTTGTATGGAAGATGCTAAAGTTGATACATGATTTTTACACTACTTGATTATGTCATTCTCTTTATTTTCTCATCAGGGAACAAGAGAGGCGAAGAGAGGTCACACATAATGGCATCGCTTCCGACCAAGAGTCACGCAGGGTCAGTCCTCATCAATCCAGACACTTATGTGCCACACCGCCACTATTTTGAGAAAAAATAGACATCATTCTATTCTTGTCAATTAAGTGTGCAGATAAAATAATTGAGGCGGCACGCTGACCCAGTGGGTAGCGCTGTCGCCTCACAGCAAGAAGGACCTGGGTTTGCATCTCGGCTCAGGTGCCTTTCTGTGTGGAGTTTGCATGTTCTCCCCGTGTCCACGTGGGTTTTCGCCGGGCATTCTAGTTTACGCCCACAGTCCAAAAAACATGCTGCTGCATAGGTTTATTGGCTTGCAGACTAAATTGTCCTCAGTGCCCGGTGATGGACTGGCGCCCCATCGTTGGTATATCCCTGCCTTGCGCCGTGTGTCTGCTGGGATAGGCTCCGGCTCACCGCGACCCTGTACAGGACTAAGCGGTTTCTGACAATGAGATGAGATGAGATAAAATAATTGCGTATTTAGTTATCAATGTTGCGTTGTTTGTTTTTTGCTTAGATATTCTCACATGTTAGAATATTTTAAGTAACTCCAGTTTATTCGTTGTTTTTTATTGCTTATGTCGACATGCATAAAAAAGTACTTTTTTCCTTTCTAATTCGTTGGATGTGTGCATTACACCTTGGTATTGAAGCCTATTTCAGTTAAGTTCATTATTAGTAGCCACTTAATCATGTACAGGGTCGCGGGGGCCAGAGCCTATCCCAGCAAAAACAAGGCGCAAGACGGGGCTATAGCCAGGATGTGATCCCAGTACATTGCAAGGCACTTTTTGAGTGGGTATATTTACTCAGCAGGCTCATTAACCTACGCAGTAGCGTGTCTTTGGACGGTGGGAGGAAACCGGAGGACCTAGAAAAAACCCACACGGGCACGGGGAGAACACACAAATTCCACATAGGAAGGCACCTAAGCCAGGAACTGAACCCGGGTCCTTCTTGCTGTGAGGCAACAGCGCTACTCGATGCGCCAATGCGCCACCCTGAAGCCTACTTGTGTGCAACTTTGTAATCCCTTATTAAAACAAATCCTGCATAAGGATAATATTGTCACAAACATTTGATTAATCGCTGGACTCTTTACTAACCAAGTTACTCCACCACCCTGCTTCATCATCTGTGCACAGTTTTTTTTTCACAAATATGTGGCAAGGGTTTTTTCTGACGATAAACCCACGAATATTAAAAAATACCAGATTAGTAGCACAGGAGATAATACTTGTGGGATTGTTAAACAATTAACATAGTACATGTACTGATGTAGGTTTTCAAGGCTCGATGCATGATGATTGTATCCAAAAGTTGCTCTTTCGGGATAGCCGTGTCAATCGCTCCTCCTCCTTCGCGTTGTTTCGCCTCCCACGTTTGAAGCATCTTCGAGCGTCCCGAAAGAGCAGTTTTTGGAAGCAATCGTCCTGGTACACATTTAATTATGTGCATATGCATTATATTTGAACATATTTCCATCATTGGGTTACAAGTGAATTAATCGTTGAAGACATTACAATTATGGTTCCTGGAAGGACGTGAACGAATTAAACAAGAGATCTTTGCATATATTGTGCTCATTAAAAATAAATATGCACACTTTTCAATTAAAAATTACACCCTATTGCATATGTATTTATTAAAATTTATTCTGAGATGTTTCATACATGCAAGACACATTATACATATTCATTATGTAAAAAGGGTGCTCTTAAAAAGACGTGTTTTATACTAACAGCACAAATAAAGAAGATTCTCAGTAATGCAAAAGGCTGCTTTTATCAAAGTAATGTTTTTTAACAAAGGGGGCTATTTAAGATACTGTAGCCTAGATGACGGTGCATGAACCAGAGCAGAACATTAGCAGGTTTCCGCAGTGAGCGACGGCTCATTCCGAGGGCACACGGCTCGGCTCCTCATCACTGGGTAAACACACATCATCGTGTGCAGTGCTTCCTTTTCACCGCCTGTGTGCAGGAGCCTCTGTTCGAATCTTTATACACGTCGTTCACGAATAGAATTGTCTGTGATGAAACATAGTGCCACGGTGTGTGTACATTGCGCACCACTCTGCTTGGTTTGGTCTTCGCTGCATGATGCATGTTAGAGTAATGGGCTGATGTGCTGCCCTGCCTGTGTTTGAAGTGCAAGAAGGATGCGCGATTGTTCCAGTGTAGAGTATACAGCTCTAGTATCTGCATGCAATCATGGTCGTCTACATTGACTTATATTGAACAGATGAAAGATTAATATTCAGACAGAAACAGTTGTTGATTTTGTCTATATCCTTTCAAGCTAATTCAAATTTGTTTAATATCCTTTGTAAAATCCAAACGTTGGATGCATGTGTTTTATCAGCCACCCGAGTTTGGCTGCATGTTTAGCATTTCTTATTTCAAGCTTTTGCCATGCACTACTGTCGATATCTTCGGTTCAACTAAAGATGCCCAAAGCGGTGCTGGGAAACGTCACGATAGAAGAAAAGCTCAAGACGCTGTCCAACTTCAATGTTATCCACAAATTCATTTTTGTGTTAGCTCACACAAAAATACAACAATTGGTGCGTACTATTCGCGTGACAAAACCTGACTGATTGGCTTTGTTGAGTGGAGGACGGTTTACGACACTGTCCAACTTCAATCATCACACTCAAGACTATTCCGAAGCGTTTCCCACTTAGCTGAGTATTGCAGACCTCTCTTTCGATGAGTCTCCCCACTCGTTTGCTAACTTCCTACGTGCTGCGTCTTTCCCTGCAGGGCTCCGACACACAGGAACCGTCAGTTAACGGCAATGGCAACAATGATATCGACGGCGCGAGGAAGCTGACCCCGGAGCCATCGCCATCGTCTGGCCATCGGAATCTCTCGACGCATTTCCCTCCTGTGGTCACGTTGCCAGTCAAGACTGAGGCATCAGCCTCCCGCAAAGAAGGCTTCCTGTTGCGAAAGCACGAATGGGAGTCGCATAACAAGAAGGCATCCAGCAGGTAGGGTCTAGTGCCAGGCTTCTACATCCCAAGAGTTCAATGCCTCATTGCTAGTTCACATTGTCATGATTATTATTGCTATTCTTATGTTGGAACTGTAGTGGAATTTTAGTTATATCTTCTGTACATGGGTATGTATACATTGTGATGGGGTGGCTAATTCTAAGAAATGTCCAGAATACATAATTACACAACGGTGTGGCAGGGGGAAGTTGTATTTGTGGGGGGGATGTGACTAATGGGGCTTGTGCATATTTATTTGTTTGGCCTTCTCCTGAATGTATACACATTAATTCAGGAGCGATTGCTCCCACTCCCAAGGGCCACACCACGTTAATGGATAGCAGAGTAAATTGTAGATTAATTGGTCTACTAGAAATGCTGATAGCTAAAGTGATCTTGTTTGTTTTTTTATGTTTACATTAATAAGCAAACTGTTTATGTTGTCATTGTTAGGTCCTGGCACACACTGTACTGTGTGCTGCACAATCAAGAATTTGGATTCTACAAAGATTCCAAGAATATGAACACTGGAAACACGTATCACAACGAAATCCCCGTCAATCTGGCCAACGCCATATGTGACGTTGCTGCAGATTACAAAAAGAAGAAACACGTGCTCAGACTCAAGTAAGTGTCATTTCCTGGTTAGGAATAATCTAAGCCGCGCACATCATCCAGGAGGGTCTTTGTACCATCTCATGAGGCAAAGCTCGTTAGTAAGGTGAGAGGTTTTGTAGTCCTCATCATTCACGAGAGAGCGCAATCTTAACCCCATCAGCTGAGCAATGTGTGCATCCTGCGAGAAGACTTCCTCTGGTGTCCGTGCAAAAGCCGTTAAGAAGCTACAAGACGAGTTGGCACAAGGAATGCTGCATCAAATAATGCTGCTACTTTATGTAATTGATTATTTCAATATGATTTTTGTTTACATGAAATGTTATACATTTTTTTCTTCCAGGCTACCTGATGGAAATGAATATTTGCTTCAGGCCAAAGATGATGTAAGTAATGTAACTGGTAGATGAAGTGACTGTTAATGTGAATGGTATAGTAAAACATTGTTTATTACCATAGCTTCTTGCTTCATCACGTCTAATATTCTTCAGTCACTTTACCGTGCATTTTTGCTAATGTTAAATTAATACTTTACATTTTCCGGAAAACAAATGACATTTGCTAAATATATTTGCACGTGAGAGAAAACCCACATTTGCGTGAAGGACTCGCATAGGCCAGCAGCCACCTGCTTGCCGTACTGTACCACGACGTAATAAAAGCACCTAATGTTCCCTGCAGGTTTTGTCATGCAGGTTAAATGCCTTTTGCTTATTCAGGAATGTATCTGCAGGTCTCAAGACTAATAATCATCCCATTGTAACCAACACTGGTGGGATTATTAACCGACACTCTTCAGCCAGGTTGTGTTTCACAAGTGGGGGCAAAGCAGAGTAACTAATATCCGGGCATATCGGAAGATGATATTCAAGTCCACGCCGGTTGCAACTGCATCCACTGATGTTTTGTCATCTTCTGGTGACTACGTAGTTTGCGATCCACCAATCCTGGAATTGCATGTTATTGGATAGCAGGCACACAATTGCACAGGGTTTAGGGGCTGTGGTACAAGACAACTCCTATTTCACATACTCACGTGTGTATCGCCGACAGGAGGATAGATGTTTTGATTATACCAAAACATACCCAGTGAGCTTACAAGCTCTAGATGTGGGATTCCATCGACAACAAATGTCTGAACTGACCAGCATGACAACGCATTGAAGCGAAGGGCAAATACACTTACAGGAACAATATGTGCATACATGAAGCTCTAATCGTAAACATAAATGTACCCAGTAAGATTAAGATTCCACAATAAAACTGTCATCAATTTGTGCAAAGATGAAAACTCAATAATGTTGAAAAATACGTAGCACTCAAGAAATAATAGACAAATAGCAACAGTGACATGGGACATTTGTAGTTTTTGTTAGTACAATGAAGGGAAGGAGTAAAGGCAACTGTTTAATAACAGCAGTCAAGTTATGGTCGTGACTGTCTTCAAAAGTGAAGGGCAGCCGCCACAAACCCTTTTCCCTGCATGTTGTGCATCTAGGAACAGTAGCAGGCAGTAGGTTGAGCTTGTTGATTACGTTTGTAAGGACAACATCCGTTCAATATTTTGTTGACTTGTTAAGTATGAATAGGCCCCAGTGACTTTTTCTTCGATTGCTAAGAGAAATCACGTGGTGAGGAGACACAGTTGCATTGACCCTGGTGTGACACAGCCTCTATTTCACAAGCCCACACGTGTTTACCGCTGACAGGAGGAGATGGCCAACTGGATCCAGAACATCAAGACAGCAGCCTCCAACCGGGACTCGAGCTCGCCCAGCAGCCAAGGGAGCCAGGCGCTCATGCGCTCCAAGACCATGCCATCCGGCCCTCCCAGCGAAGCCACGAGCCCTGAGAAGAAGGAGAAGGATCGGGAGAAGAGGTTTAGCTTCCTAAAGATGAAGAAGTAGACGCTTCATTGCCGGCCGCATGGCTCTGCACGTCGGTCCATCGTGTACACGGGAATATGAAGGTCACTACTGTTACTTAAAAACTTTGGAACACAGTGTTTTGCAAATAACAATTTTTACGGCTGATAAGATGGGTGTAGGGTAGCCCTAAAAGATGTCAATGTAGAATGAACTGGTGGAGTTTTGCTATCGCCGGTTGTAGACTGAACATGACATTAAAAGTCAGCATGCAGTGGTGTAGCTACGTCATGGAACGTTTCTTTACTGTGATTAAAGAGTTCATTAGTTCTTTGCGGTAATCACCTTTACTGTGAGGCAGCTTTTTTAGAAGGGTAGTACGGTGTGTTTCTTTTGGTATATTTTACTAGATAGTTTTTTTCATTTTATTGTATTACAATCTTTCATCATTCCTATACTGGACAAAAATGACTGGACCAATTTTAAAGTATGGTTTTAATCACTACAGTTTATGCAAGCTTTTGAAAACACAAGAGGATGCAAATGACCATTTTGTGATTATTATTATTGTAAGCATTCTGCCATGAATGAGCCGTTACCTCTGGGCACAGTGTAGACAGCATGATTTGATAGCTTGCTATTTAAACCCCCCTCCCGACTCCACACGAGAAAACATATGAAGAATTGCATTGGATGGGAGAGGTATTGCTTGCTAATATATTCCGTTCACTTGGAAGCAGACCCCAGCTTTTGTCTTGTGTACATGTAAGATTATCCCTTGTTAATTGATGGAAAAGAGAGGCCGTACCATAGCTAATTGACGAAGGAACACTAGGTTTGTTCTGTATGTAGGTTGAGGGCCTTCATTTTTATTGACTTTCCAATGTATGTGTAGTAAAGACATACCTGCATAAAAACTAGAACTTCATATAAAGGACTTATCCTGTAAAGCTTGCCATATTAGGATACCAGATTATATACATAAGTAAGACTTCTTTGTTTTATTGCACTTCTTGTTAAACATTTTTCAACTGTATCCATTCAAAGTATGTTAATAAACTTAATCAGCCTACCAAATCTCGCTGGTCTCTTAAAATCTAACATGTGTGCAATACCGTTTGAGCGTTCATCAGTGCCGGATGAACAGGAGAAATCCCAAGTTAATGGGACCAGAGTAAGGGACACTGATGAGAGCATGAGATGCATTGTGATGTCTACAAGAAGTACTTTGCGACCAGATTTTTTTTGACTGGAAGATGCCCGTAGCTGATGAAGAATGGTGAGGCGTCGATGTTACAAAGCTGCAGCGATTGGCGAATAGGCCATCAAATTTTCTAAACCAGTTGAATTTTAAACCAAATTCTGTTTCCTCAAAAAGTTTGTGTGCTATTTTTGTAACTGTAATTTCCTATTCGACCGAATACAACGCTCACGCAGCTTTGAGTAATGTGAGGACTGCACGTGCTACTAGATATTCTTCGCTTAGTAACATGTGACGCCCTATGGACAAAGGACCGTAGAAATGCGAGCAGCGCAGAGAATGGGCCCTTGACGTTGACACATGTAACAACACATAGTGAACTCGGTCACAACACACGTGAGGACAAGTGCTGGAGGCGGCTATCCCGAAAGAACAGTCATGCATCGAGGTGTGAAAACCTACACGTGTACGATGTGAAAATGTTTTGGAATGAGGAAAAATAAATATGCAGAGGTATTCCCCTCAGCAACGACTAACATTTAACCAAGAATTTGCATGTATTTTACACAATGAAAATTTAAAGATTGCCAATGGAGTGGAAAGAAAACCATTGCTCTGGAATGTAGTTATTAGCGGTTCGTGTACAGCATTTGCGATAATCTGGAGGTGCAGAGAACCCAGCAAAAGGCTCTTTGCAAAGGCTTTGAATTGTGACCAATTTATTTCCAAATGGAGCATTACGCCTGATAATAGGCTGTTTAAAAAGATCAATTATGAACAAGATAAAATCGGAAATTATTTCAGTTAGGCAAATCGCGCAGTGAGTAGACCAGCTGCCTCAGCAAGAACTGTGTTCGATTTCCGACTCGGGTGCCTTTCTGTGTGAAGCGCGTTCTCCCCATGTCCATGTCGGTTTTCTCTGGGTACTACGGTTTCCTCCCACCGTCCAAATACACGTTGCTGTTTAGGTTAATTAGCCTGCTCAGTAATTTGCGCCAAGTACCCTACGACGTACTTGCGTCACATTCTGGGTATAGCCCCGCCTTGCACCCTGTCTGCAAGAATAGGCTTTGGCTCCCCGCGACCCCGTATATGATGAAGTGGGTATTGATATTGACTGAGATCGCGCAGTGTTTTATACACAGACATACATGTTCAACAAAACCAATTGCGATTCCGTGCAGTGCGTGCATTTTGAAATGAAACGTTTGACAGGCTGATGCAAAGCACATCATATCATTGGACAGTACTGATACTGCAAGGGTTGTACTGATGTAGGTTTTCACGGCTCGATGCACGACGATTGCTTCCTACATTTTTTCTTCCAGGATAGCCATGTCGCCTGTGGGTGCCTCCAACGTTGGAGGCGAAACGTCGCAAAGGAGAGAGGAGGAGCGATTGACGCGGCTATCCCGAAAGAGCAGCTTTCGGAAACATCACCTGAAGGGTTATTGATCTTGTTGCCACACTCCACTTCTTACTGCCAATTATACTAATTGTACAAAACCTGCCCCGAGGCCATTTCGGATGACGTTCTCAACGCATTTGCATTTCATTAAAAGGACCCACTGTGTGCGATGGAAAATTGCAAACAGATCACCAGAGAATCAATAACCAAAAACACACGCAAGCAAAGACACAAAGACACTGGCTCCCATCGTCATTGAAATGTCTTTAATAATATAAACACAAGTGTACTGATTTTTGATGTGGGTTTTCAGGTGTAGCCGGTGTGAGCTCGTGATGTAGAACCACATGCAATAGAAACTGTGTTCCGCAGTTCGACGTCATGTTGATTGGCGACGATTATCCAGTGACGGACACGCTAGGTCACGCCCCTTTCCAGGTCAGATGAGGAATGACTGCAGAGTCATCTGGAAAATGGTTAATTCCACCTCTACAGCCGATTGTGTTGTCCCGGGTAAATTATATTTGTGGTATTAGATGTATTGGGACCCTTCCTACTGACCCTTGGAGTGCATCAACGACTTATAGTGGGTGTCGAATATCTGACGACGTGGTCAATGGCATAGCCTACCCCCAATCAAAAAGCTGAAACCATAGCTGATGCTTTTGTTGTTGGCACACTAGAGCACCAGAACGTCTCCTTATGGATCAGGGACAGAAATAATCCTCCACTCTACTGCAGTCCGTTTGCAACCTCATGGGGACTAAGAAGGTCGGCACCTCCCTATAATATGCCTCGACGGACGGTATGGTGGAACGCCTACACTGCACGATTACAGAGATGCTCAGTCACTTAGTTAACGAGTTTCAGGATGACGTGGCCTTACGCATTACAGCGAATCTCACTGCTCCCTTCTACCTGATGTTGTGCAGAGAACTCTCATCACAAATTGACGAGCAACTACCTGACCGCGAGGATAAAAGGATTTGGGGGCATCCTTCCATACACAGAAAGCTATCATATCTCAAAGAAGCTCGAGTTACAGCAGCAGGGAACTCAGAAGCCGTTCAGGCTACGAACCGAAGTCTGAATGCCAAGGTTGAAACACAGGTCCCTTGGAAGTGTGTGACGAGGTCTGGTTGGACTGCCACAGGTTCCTATCGAGACTTCTTCTAAATTACATAAACCCTGGAAAGGACCAATGACTGTGGTGGAGGTTCGATCGCCTCAGAATGTTTATGTGGCCTGCGGTCGTCGTCGTTGGTTCGTCCGTTCATCATGGTTTGAAAAAAAAAACTACACACAACAGCACACAACCACACACACCCTGCCGGGCACCGAGGTGGTTCACGATGCCGAGGTCCCCTAATCCCTGACGTTTGTGTTTCTTTACCCCGCATAGGACACAGACTAAGATCCACTGCCTTCATGGTGTGGAGTTCAGGGGTACCTGGACTTGGAGCACAGAGACGTACACCTAAGCCTCTGTTTTGACAGCCGATGACGTTAGGAGATGGTCGTATGGGAGTTACTGTCACATGCACGCCTGCTTACCCTGTTCGGGACTGTTTGTGGTGCTTTGCGTGAACAGTTGTTGCGTGTGTGGTGCCAAGCCTCGCGCCATGCCAGGCTAGGTGCACCTGCACATCAACACCCAGTGATCGGGCTGTATGGATAGGTCGCGATGTCATGGCTGGGGGGGGGGGTTGTGCGTGAGTGAGCGGTGCCGAGTGACGTGAAGAGTGATGCCGAGTGGGCTGTCGCGACATACCAGGCTGAGTGCATACCGACGCTCGCGCCGCGGAGTAGGGTTTGTCGCCGGGTTACGAAGGTGTGGATTGGCTGTTGCTGAGGGTGGTCAATCGGAGAGAGGTCAAGGAGAGGTGACGTACGATGAGCCAGTGTAGCATCCCTCGAGGTGGTAAACAACCCTGACGTCACCGTCGAAAGTTCAAGAAGTCCAAAGTAAGCCAGTGTTTGCAGGGGATTGAGGTGACGTCGCGTAGGTGGGGGGAGGGGGGCTAGAAATGGCCTGGGGGATATAAGAGGAGATGTGCGGAGGCTAAGGGGAGACAATCGGTTGGGAGTGTGGAGGCTGGACGTGACAAGATGTAGCGGTGACGGTCAGCAGAGCAGGGCACCACGTGGGCACACCCGAGGGCTTTGCGCTAATTGGGTAGAGCGAGAGGGCTGAGTTGACGCGCGTAGCGCGGAGTTGTTGTGTTACTGATAGTCGTTGTGTTATATTAGTTGTTAGTGTAAATAAAGTGCTGCAAAGACAGAAGTCTCCCGTGGTTGCTGGTGTGGCTGCCGCGTAATAAGAACGGTGCCGTTCCGCGTGCGCTGGGACCCGCAGGCACGCTAGAGGGCGGCCTGCTGGTGGTGTGGAGGCCGGCCCGTCGGTGTGCCCTTACACGTGCGTGATTTGTTCTATTGGTTGTTCGTCATTAATTTTGTTTGGTTTTGTTGGAATGGGGGTTTATAGTGTTGATTTTGGTCGTTCGAACTGTAAAATATGTTTTGATGTTTCGTTATTATTCTCCTTGTTGAACTGAGAACAGCTCCTTTTTCCGAGGAGACGGGGTTAGTGTAATGACCTGTTAAGATAGCCCTAGAGGAGAAACTCAAGAAACAGAGTGACGTTAGAGGACAGCATGATCCTGGTTGTAGAAGTCTGATCATTTAAAATGGCTAGCGAGGATTAGTGGCGGGAGATGCTGGAGGGAAACGCCATGCAACGAGGTGTCGGTTGGAGGGGGCAGAGATATATTTAAAGGGGACCGTGGAGGGGGGGAGCGGGGTTGTTGAGTGGAAGTTGACAGGAGAGAGCTACGCGGTTTGGAACGTGTCTCCCACCCCTGTCGATAGACTCAAACCGAACATTGTTTTGTTCTTTATTTGTGAGTTTATTTATAACTAATTACAAGTTCTCTTATTTGCGGGCCATTTAAAACGGTTCGATCAACCATCTGCTGTGCCGACCTTAAAATGCGATTGCACCTGGACTGGGGAAGCGCTCGGGAGAGAACGAGAGCGGTCATCAGTACGAACCGGCCTTTAGTACGAACGCCAGCCACTCGAGAATTGTTAAGAATTGCTGACACCGACCACACACGGCTCGATGTAACACTGAAGTGTTAAGCCCTTTGTCAATAACTGCTGGCTGGATGAAGGCGCAAATCACCGCTCGCACCGCCTCCTAAGCGCCGGCAGAGAGCCGCCACCCAGAATGCGTCAAATCGCATCTTAAATCTCAGACTCTGCTCGTGCAAAAAGGAGTGCTTATTATTATGATTGTGATTCTTCTTGCCCCATGTACTCTAACAAAATCCCCTCTGCGAAAACCAACTATCTACCCCTACGTTATAACCGCTCATACAAAGCAACAATACATTTTCTTGAAGAGGCAGGAAAATGATGAATTGTTGTGCACCCTGGAGATTCCCGCATTATCGACTCTCACTGATGGTAACATTTTCAAGGCCATTACTGCAGATGCCCTTGTGAATGCTCATGACTCAGTGCCGAGGGCTCTTGGGTGGACGCTATTGAAGTCAGATGAGAGGATGCTACTCTTGCGCTGCGGAGAGCCTATGGATGTGTTTACAATGTGGATTTGGACGCGGGCATCAGCGGGGGATTTGGCTCCATTTCGGTCAGCCTCCCTCCGGCGTTACCGAGACCGTGCGGCTATGGCCTCGCGTCTCACGGAATTGAGTCGAGGATAGAGGCCGGGCTGTTCACACAGCCATTTATCAATCCGCTGCTAGATGATTGCTTCACTCTGCCGCGCAGTTCATAGGGGATTGAAAATTACTCGCCTCGCTGATCAATGGGTGTTGAAGGCGGGGAGCGTGGACACGGCACTGCGCTCTCGGCCACCACGTAGTTCCGCAGCCGTGAACGATTTGCGTGTGCGCGGTAGCGGCCCATCCAAGCGCTCTCAAGTGTTTAACTCTGCTTAGTGTCTGACAATTCATATGCACTTTGTAAGTAATCAATATTAGATCATGACAATGTAATTTGCACAGAACAATAATAAGGATACGCATTAGTTCAAAACATGTAATTGAGATAATTATGTATATTTCGTGTGCCTGATTTAAAACAAACCCACAACACCGCCTGCCTTATAAGACGGTGCCCATTGTGCGCTCCACAAACAGATCTCGCTGCTCATTAACCATTCATTTGGGCCCCCGTCTACTGCGAGTGCCTGGCAGGTCGAGACCATGCTCACAGAGCGAAACGCCCGCCCATGACATCAATGTCTTCTGTTGCTCAGAGACACTCGAACCGTTGCTCGCGTCTGGGATCAACCCGGCTCGAATCACTCGCTTTGTCCGCGACGCGTTACTGGCGTCAGGTGGGGGACATCCCTTACAGGTCGCCTCTGCACGCAACAGGACCTCACCATCCAGCAGTGCTGGCCGGGCCCCATTCGGGCTCGTAGCTCGTCTTCAATTAGACGTTACAGGTTCCCGAGTCTCGGGGTGGCTCGGGGGTCAAAAGAGACAGACGGTACGGAGTGCACGTGGGGGACAAAACCAGCAATTAGAAACGTCGAGTCAACGGGCTCCCACAGGTATCCGTGCTTGCGCCAACTGTACAACCTGTACACGAGGACCTACACCGCCACAATCCCGGAAGTTCATCTATGTCGACGACATCAACTGCGGCACACAGGCACGTACATTTTGCAAACGAGAAGATGCCCTGAATGCTACTGCCCTGGCTGTTGGTGTTGAGCAACATTGCCGCACCTCACATTTGATGGTGAGACGCAACAACCAAACTGGTGAATGGGATTCGTGCAAACACAAGTCTGGCATTGCATCGGGACATGTTCAATCCTCCACGAGCACGTCTATCATATCGACGCCCCGTTCGGAGCAGCTTGCCTAATGACTTATCTGTGGCTTCTGTGTGGAATGAGTTGTCAGCCCTGGACGTAGCGAACCGGTCCCTCGTCATCAACCCCACTGAGCGTGCGCCTGGCTGGGATCTGCCAGTGGTCGCTGCTGAATCGATTCCGCATCGGCCATAGTCTGTGCACAGCTAACCTGCATACCTGGGGCCTACGACACGACCTGCTATGCGACTGCGGATAACGATGGACGATGTCACACATTGAGAATGACTGCCCTCTGACGAGGTTCGGAGGAGGCCTGAGGGTTTCTCCACGCAGCTGAAAAAGCAGCTGTCGCTTGGCTCGGCAAGAGAAGCGAACGCTGGAAGAAGAAGAGACCCCATTTCACAAGCCGCCTCCTGTCATTGGGCGATGCCTACCTTTCTGGCCCTTCACCTT
This sequence comes from Mordacia mordax, assembly GCA_036362905.1. Classification (NCBI taxonomy): domain Eukaryota; kingdom Metazoa; phylum Chordata; class Hyperoartia; order Petromyzontiformes; family Petromyzontidae; genus Mordacia; species Mordacia mordax. The sequence goes on from JAZEWT010000004.1 coordinate 10,198,178, forward strand.
TTTTAGTTGACCACAGATACACAACTGTAAGGAGCATTCCTTAGAGTTGTGTATCTGTGTGTAGTACAGGGTGGGCAGAAGCCCCCTTCTCTCCAGGAGAAGCCATGGGGTCCCGAGTAACGCCGTGTTCTTGTGTCAGCTAGGCATCCAACCTTCCCGTACGTGAGCGCGCCCCCAGGGCCGCCCACGTGCCTCCCGGCACTGCTTGTGGATCGTGGCACCCGACGATCCAAACCATGGCTGAGAGGAGGTCATGGATCGTGACACCTCGAGAAATCGTCGATGCGGCCCAATGATGGCTACAATTAAAGTCAGGTAGTGATGTAGGTTTTCACGGCTCGATGTATGAGAATTTCTCTCTTGGGATGGCCGTTTTGAGGGTTCCTCCTCTCTCCGTCGCGACGTTTCGGCCTCCAATATTGGAGGCATCGTCAGGCTCCTGATTTGTTTAGGAAGCGAAACGTCGCAAATAAGCGAGAAGGAACGCTCGACACGGCTGTCCTAAAATAGCAAGGCTTAAGACTAATTCTCGATTAAAGCGATAATCCCAGTCATGTTTTCGATTAAGGTGCGCGGTGGTGGTGGCTGGGGCCGTAAATTTGCCTCGTTCTCGCAGATCTGTTTTCATTCATGGGGCTTTTGTACACAGCTTGGAGAGAAATCGTCTCAACGGATCTCAAAGGAAAGTCAGAGGTTGCTTTAGAGAAAACCCATTATCAATTGACACACACACTTCACAATCATCTGGGCAACTAAAGCAAGGTCGCTCCGGTACTCAAGGCCGATACACAATGGGCGAATGCGAGTAATTGTCCAACGCCACCGAACTGTGTTCTGCTGAATATGAGAGCGGAGAATTCTCAATGACGCCGTGTGGAAACGAGGCGACCGTTTCACCCCTTAATGCGCAGGCGATGCGCCAAGATCCTCACTGACCGCGTGAACGTGTGCCGGCCATTAATGACAGCTCCCGTAATCACTGCACACGCGTGTGAGGAAGTGGGGGGGACGCCGCCCCCCCCCCCTCAGTCACTCCCTCTCCGCTCCAAGCACTGCCACAGACTCAGCCTCTCACGGATCACCACCGTTCAAAGCGATCTTACAGCCCCCCTATATTTTACATCTGCAATGCATTAAACGCAGTTGTCGCAATCACACTTGCCAATAATTGGTCAACCAACTGCTGGATGAAGGCCTCCCTACGCCGAGTGGGTCGTTGAGGTTTACGTGATCCGAAGTGACCACGCTGCTTAGGGCTGGTGAAGGCACCGATGCTACATCGGGGCAGTCGGTTCTGCAGCAGCATCAATTTCCTGATGTCTCCAACGTAGGGGAAGCCTGATGATGCCCCGAATATAGGAGGCGAAACGTCGTGAAGGAGAATGAAGGAACACTCGACACGGCTATCCCGAAACAACAGCTATGGAGAGCACTAACGATGTATTTTCGTACGCGCACCTGTGAATACAAATGATTAATGACCATGGCCACATTTGAGAATTGCTTTTCCAATCTGTTCTTCTCAGCCACATTTTCAATTCACGCAGGAACAACAAGCATACAGAAACGTGGTTACGAAATCGGCTTTTAGTTAAGCTGGAAGGAAGCGTTGATCTATGCAGTAACAGTTGTCCAGCGGGAAGAGGTAAGCAAGTTACAAGACATCAAAGCACAGCGGGCAATTTAGTCAGAACAGTAAACCTAGATATTCTTTGTGGCCACAGTACCCGACGAAACCCCACGCGGACAAGGGGAGAGCAAGCAAACTCCACAAAGAAAGGTGGTACCCCGGGCGGGAATCGAACCCGGGTACCTTCTTGCTGTGAGGCGGTAGCGCTACTCGCCGCGTCACCTTGACTCCCCCACACGTGACTCTGGGTGATCGATTCACACAGCCCCGGCACTTGTTAAATCACCCAGCCCAGAGTCGCGAGCCCCATCTAATTGAACTCATGGAGATGAGCCCTGGGATGTAATTGATTCCACGCTGCTCCTGTTGCTGCAGCTCTCCTCCTACTCTACGCCCGAGCGACAGCAGCAGAAACAGAAACGAACGGAACGACGCATGGAGCTCGGAACACTGGCGAGCACACATCCTCTGCCTTCTCAGTTCAATGAGAGAAAAACAAAGATCCCCGGGAGCTTCAGTAGATTTGAATCGAGCGTCTTTCGTGCAGGGCGGGACCGTGCACCACCACATGATGTGGCCCGCACCACGTTCCATAGAGAGAAGTTTACACCCCGCACCAGGTACTACATTGAGGCTAAGTACGCCTAGGGGAGGCCTAGAATCGGTTTCGAACATTCTCACTGGTGGAACAGGTTTTACCGTTTCTGGCGATTATGCAGGTGTTAAGATCTTAACTTATATATGTATACTGGCAAAAAAGTACCCATAGCATTCTCACTGGTTTTGGCCACGAGTGAAAATCGGATTCCGGTCGCCGGGTTCACAGCACAGCGCTCTAACAGTTACACTACCGCTCCCCGATACACCACCGCTCTCCGCTACACCACCGCTCTCCGCTACACCACCGCTCTCCGCTACACTACCGCTCTCCGATACACTACCGCTCCCCGATACACCACCGCTCCCCGATACACCACCGCTCTCCGCTACACCACCGCTCTCCGCTACACTACCGCTCTCCGATACACCACCGCTCCCCGATACACTACCGCTCCCCGATACACCACCGCTCTCCGCTACACCACCGCTCCCCGATACACCACCGCTCTCCGCTACACTACCGCTCCCAGATACACCACCGCTCCCCGCTACACTAGCGCTCTGCAAACACGCACCCACGCGCATGCAAATACAACTATTGACTGTTTAGCCTCACAGACCGATGGGGCAATTACTGTCAACGATCACCTATGATGGTGAGCAAGCCACTCGAGTTGATGCTGTGGCGAGATACCACAACACCCGTTTGACCGCCTTTGTTTCCCCGCTGTTAAAGTTTGCAATTCGTACCGTGTAACTCGTTAAGGATGAATTAAATAAAGTACAGGTGCGACAGGTTGAAACTATCCGTGGCCGAGACTCAAACCCAGGCGAGCGTGTTTCGTGGTTAACTCGTTCCACATGTAGACACACACACACATTCAGCGATGCAGCGTCTCATCAGCATAGTCAGATTTACTTAAACCCGTTAATGGGGAATTAACCAGGACTTCGAATGAGACACGAAATGGCAAAATCTGTCCAGAGTTCCACTGCTTTTAAAATTCTATGCGGCTGAAAATAATCACTGTGCGGAGGCTGCGTGCGCCGATGGCACCGATGGCACCGATGGCACGTGTAGTACGCGTACATCAATGCTGGCGCGGCGCGGTGGCTTCTTGCTGGCTCACAGCAAGAAGGGCCTCGGCTCGGTTCCCGGCTCGGGTGCTTTTCTGTGTGGAGTTTCTTTGTTCTCTCCCCGTGTGCGCGTGAGTTTTCGTCGGGTACTTTGTTTTCCTCCCACCGTCCAAAGATACGCTGCTACATAGGTTCATTGGCCTGCTGAGTAAATTGCCCCCGGTGCCCTGCGATGTGCTGGCGACACATCCTGAGTATAGCCCCGCCGTGCGTCCTATGTCGACCGGGATAGACCCCACCGCCACCCTGTACAGGATTGACCGGGTACTGACAACTGAACTGAACACGGCTCTCACTCGTGGTCTTTTTTACGCGCGAGCGACAAACAGGGGCAGCGGGCGTCTTTGTTTATTTATTTTCCGGTAATTGCCGCTCATTACGCGCGCGCTCATTACGCGTGCGCCCTCACCATGACGCGTGCTCTCGCGTCATCGCCGCGCGTTCAGCCGCAGGCCACATGAGCGTGCGGCGCTCACGTGGCACTCATGTAGCGGTTACCGCGCTGCGCTGCGGACACGGCCGTCATAGTTTTTAATTCCCACTCACCGCCGACACCAATGACGACTTTTTCTGAACCGGGTGCGGGACTTTCCCGAGATCGACTCAGCCTCAAATAATAATTGTTGCATTTCTAGAGCGCTTTTCACCCGAGGGTCACAAAGCGCTGCACAGAGCTGCGGAATTGACTACCTGGTGCAGTGTGTAAACATTGCCACTTTAGAAAGACAAAGGCAGCCGGACATAGTGCTAGCCACTCGCCCCCTCATGTGCTGTAGCGGGCTTCACGGGTGCTCGCTAACATCACTTGACTCTATAGTCTGTTAAGACTATGCGGGGGGCTTTGTCCGTTGTCTTTGTTCTGCACAATAGTACCGTTCTAACAATCGTGCAGGGCCAGATGGACACGGTGGTCCAAACGTCGAGTGACCCCCATTGATTGCTCGCTGTTGAACTGGGCCTGCTCAGAAACACTTCTTTCTTACTTTATTTTTTTATAACAAATTTAATGCATGAACGCCTCACTTCGAAAAGCTGCCTTTCGGGACAGCCGCGTCGATCGCTAAATCTCTCCACCTCGCGACGTTTCGCCTCCTCACACGTTCCATTGTCTTGCTCACACCCCTGAATCACATTTACCCCATCCTGTTCTACCTGTGACTAATCTCCTAATTTGCATCTCATGAAAAAAGTTCCCAAACACTTAGTGATTCCCCTCTGATATCTGCATTTCAGAGTTCTATATCTATGCACTACTGACTTCAATAACTGGTCTACTGGTTTGGCTGAGCTTTATTCTCATTTCTTGTTTGCGGTTCATCGTCTTTTCTGTCTTGTGAATCTCGATTGCTTCACGAATTAATCTTGGACCTTTATGGCGGATGGCTGCTAACACTCGCATCTTGTCAAAATCTATTCTGTGTTGTTTGTCTACACTGTGTGCTGTCGTTGCTGATTTATCCGTAGGCAGCAAATGTCCTGCTGGCACTGCTGCCTCGTGCTCTTTTATTCTTGTGGCTATTGTTCTTCCTGTTTGTCCGATGTATACTTCCTCACAGTTGCTGCAACGAATGCAATATTCGCCTTCTGTCTGTAACGGGAGTCGGTATTTGGGTGATTTGAGTACGTCTTGTATCTTCTGGTGGGTTGTGAAGACTATTTTATTTTATATTTTTCTAGATATTTGCTAATTTTGTCTGTGGTGCCTTTTAACTATGGCAGGAAAACACGGGTTTTGATATCTTCCTCCTCATTTTCTGGCTCTTTCTGTCTAGGTTCCCTCCTTATGGCACGTTAGATTTCTGTTTTTGTGTATCCGTTGCTCACTAGTGCTTGTTGTAGATGTTGTAGCTCGTCTATTAGATGTTGTTTGTCTGATATTGTTTTTGACCTGTGGGCTAAGGTGTGCAGTATCCCCCGTTTTTGTTTCTGGTCATGGTGAGACTCCGCGTGTAAATGCCTGTCAGTATGTGTTGTCTTCCTGTATACTGTGTGACTGTGCGTCCCCTCTGCGTTTCTCTTCACCAGTACGTCCAGGAACGGGATTTGGCCGTTTTCTTCTGTGTTCATGGTGAACTTGATGTTCGTGTGTATTGAGTTTAAGTGACCAAGGAATTCCTCTGGCTTCTGTCTTCCGTGTGGCCATACAACGAATGTGTCATTAATGTATCGATACCAGTGGATAGGTTTTAATGTAGATGAGTTTATGGCTTCCTCTTCCAAACCGCTTAGATACAGGTTGGCTGCTGCGGTTGAGACTGTTGATTTCATTGCTGCACTCTCTTTTTGTTGGTAAAACTCCCCGTCGAATTTGAAATATGTTGTTGTGAGGCATACCTTCGCCAGCTCTGCTCACCTCCGGTCAAACTCTTTTTCAATTATCTTGATTGAAAACAGTACAGTGTTTGTCACCTTAGCGTGTTGTTGTTATCTTAAGCTCAATAACACTCACACATGCAACACAATCCATTCTGGCGAAAGGCTTTAACTTTGCTCTAGCACCATGGAATATAGCCGTAGAAGAAATAGTCACAGGAGTAGAATGTGCAATTTTTAACAGCAAGCTCCCAGAAGTGAATGCTGAAGAAATCCGCCAAGATGTGTGCAGAATCATACGCAAATCGAAACCACCAAAATCTAACTGCATGGCTGAAGAACAGCGAGAGCTTAACAAACTCAACAAGAATAAAGACATTCTCATTCTGCAAGCGGACAAGGAAAACGCCACAGCTATCGTCAGCACAGATGATCATAAGTTGAAGATGCACCAGGAAGTCAACAACACCGCAGTGTGTGAGAAACTAATTTCCGTAATAATTATTATTATTTATTTTAGCTTAATAAAGTTTATGCTTGGCATATTTACACCGCTTACATTACACGTCCATTGATACGATGCATCAATATTAAGTTATAGATAATTAGACGGAGTCTCAAGACATCTGGAAAACCCAGTGGAGTGGAGGCGGCTGAGGACGTGGTTAACACAAAGTTCGATAGCAGTGGCCGCCCTAGTTAATAGTGCATGGGTTGAGTTTAACCAGGAACACACGCACCCTCAGATCCATCTCATCTCATTGTCAGAAACCGCTTAGTCCTGTACAGGGTCGCGGTGAGTCAGAGCCTATCCCGGCAAACACAGGGCGCAAGGCAGGGATATCACCACGATGGGACGCCAGTCCATCACCGTGGCACTGCGGGCACTTTTGTCTGCGAGCCAATTAACCTATGCAGCAGCATGTTTTTTGGACTACGAGAGGAAACCGGAGTGCCCGGCGAAAACCCACGCGGACACGGGGAGAACATACAAACTCCACACAGAAAGGCACCCGAGCCGAGATTCGAACCCGGGACCTTCTTGCTGTGAGGCGACAGCGCTAACCACTGAGTCACCGTGCCGCCCCTCAAATCCATCACGGTTGTTAAATATTCCCAGCGCGCAAGACGTTTGGAAGATTACCCGCAAATCGCTCCGCTGATGATTTGCGCGTAGCAATCATCGTGCCTTGGTGGGAAAAGCTTTGGGGGACAAGACCTTCCTGTTGCAATGGCCTTCGTGGGTAAAGTAGTGTCATGACTGACGTGAGGTCATCGCCACACCGTGTCCCGCGCCAGTTAGGAGGTTAGGGAAGTGAGGAAGGGATGTGGTGTTGGGAGGGGGGAGTAATCATGGCGAGTAGTGCTGCTGCTTCACAGCAAGAATCACCTGGGTTCGATTCTCGGCTTGGGTGCCTGTCTAATAATAATGGCATTTCTAGCATGTTCTGCCCGTGTCCACGTGTATTTTAGCCGGATATTCCGCTTTCCTCCCACAATCCCAAAAAATATGCATAGGTTAATTGTTCTCTCTAGATGACCCCAGGTGCCTTTATAATTTGCTTCTCCCTCCTGGCTGAACAACTGATAAAAAAGCCACATTTCTCGATATTTCCTTCTCTTTATTAACGGTTAAGCGGTTCCTCCAGCTTAATTACAAACTGACCGACCTGCATCGCCATTGCAATTGTCCGTGGACGGGAATCCAACTCGGATCAGTAGGTGCGTTGCGCGGCGCGCTAACCACGGAGGCACAGGTCCAGCCTCTCAACGCAGTGAACCTGCCGTAGCAGCGCGGCAGGTTCACGGCACACGTGCGGTCTCATCCCCGTGCTCATCAACGGCGGAATAAAGCGAAGGTCAACGTTCGCTGGGCGTTCCGTTCATCTCCGTACGGGCAATGCGTGGGCGGGTCATTGGAGATGCACGGACAACGCGCGCTAATCACGATGGTGAGAAGCAGTGGCGCACGCACAGCGCAATGTACAACGCTCATTCGGAATCGCGCGACCTGCCTCGCGTGCGCTGCGTGAGCGGCGGGTGAGCGGGGTCGCCTCGCATCCGCGTGGCGCATAAGTCTGTGTCCACCCCCCCCCCGCTCGTCCGCCGTCCTCCTCGAGGGGTACCGGTGGTGCCTCCCCGCACTCTCCGCCACTCTCATGACGCGAGGCGGCAGCGCAGCTGCGGGGATGATCATCGTGACGCAACCGCCGCGCTCCCGCAGCATCGAGCCGCACGCAGGGCACTCTCGTGCCTTCTGTGATTAGCGGCGCTGCCGGCTGCTGGCCGTCCCATCGACACGACTCGAGAGAGGTTCTCCGAGCCACGGGGAGAGCGGGGAAGAGCCAGCGTGCGGCACCGCGCTCAATCAGTGAGGGTGCTTAGACTCCACCGCCGCCGCCGCCTCCGCCTCCTCTTGGCGTTTACGCGGAGCTCTCGCATCGCGTCCTGCACGAAGTGCGTGCCTCTACACACTTGTGCACTCGAGCCCATGGCAGCAGAGCCGTGCAGCGCACACGACGCAGAGCTCTGGGACGGCACCGCGCCTCCCACGGAGCAGCCCAACACGACGCACTGGCCTCCGGATTGCGACTACGGGGGATACGACGTGGAGGGGGTGGAGAACGGGGGACAGAGTCCCGTAGATCCCACGTTGCCAGCCGCTCGCCTGCTCATCGGAGTGGCGCTGTGCGCCACGATGCTCGTGTGCGGCGTGGGCAACGTGCTCTACTGCGTGGCGCTCTTGCGCTGCCGCCGCCTGCGCAACACCACGAACCTGCTGATCGCCAACCTGGCCGTGTCCGACCTGGTGGTGGCCGCTGTGTGTTGCCCTTTCGAGCTGGAATACTACGTCGTGCGCAGACTCGCGTGGAGCCACGGGCCCTGGCTCTGCGCGTTCGTCAACTACGTGCGGGCCGCCTCGCTCTACGTGTCGACCAACGCGCTGCTCGCCATTGCGGTGGACAGGTGCGCGCGCGGACATCGGCGGGGCTGTCATCTCCTCGTGTCAAGCAGAGATCATCTCCACTCTCACTCGGAGATCATCTCCACTCTCACTCAGAGATCATCTCCACTCTCACTCAGAGATCATCTCCACTCTCACTCGGAGATCATCTCCACTCTCACTCAGATATCATCTCCACTCTCACTCAGAGATAATCTCACCTCTCATTCAGAGATCATCTCAACTATCACTCAGAGATCATCTCCACTCTCACTCAGAGATCATCTCCACTCTCACTCAGAGATCATCTCCTCGTGTCAAGCAGATATCATCTCCACTCTCACTCGGAGATCATCTCCACTCTCACTCAGAGATCGTCTCGCCTCTCACTCAGAGATCATCTCCACTCTCACTTAGATAATCTCACCTCTCATTCAGAGATCATCTCAACTATCACTCAGAGATCATCTCCCCTCTCATTCAGAGATCATCTCAACTATCACTCAGAGATCATCTCCCCTCTCACTCAGAGATCATCTCAACTATCACTCAGAGATCATCTCCCCTCTCACTCAGAGATCATCTCTCCTCTTACGCACAGATCGTCTCACCGAGACCCCCCACCAATCGTCTCTCTCGCCCAGGGATAAGATGTTCTAATAATACAATTTATAATAATACAAGTAATAATTATACAAGTTATAATAATACAACTTATAATAATACAATTTATAAAATCCACACCTGGTAATGCACGTGACATGGATGTGGAAGTGCGAGGAAACCTCAGAGCGGGGAGCGGGGGGAGTCATGCAGGCGGTCAGCCGGCGCCAACTCGCCAGACACTGCTTCCTGTACATTAAGATGAATTAATGAATGCGTGCTTTTGTTTTAGATTAGACAATGCGAGCACCGCTCATGATTCACTCATTCGCAGGGGAAACACGCCCTCCTTCGTCGTTCTTTATTCACACCTCGTGTTATTATATGCATTGGTTTGAGCTCGGCGGTCAGGTGTTTTCATTCCAATAGCGCCGCCTAACCAGACGCCTACACATTCACCCCCCGCTCCCGTGAGACGATTCGCTCACCGTCGCACAGGACTCGCTCGATGTCTTGCGAGACACATCTTCTGATTTGGGGCATTCGCCGAGGAGCCGCCTCCTCGACATCTCCACGCTCGACATCTCCATGCTGACGTCTCCGCTCAAAGGCCCCACGCACCACCGCATTGTGCGGGAGACGCCCCGCGGGACGCCCACTCCACATTCTTCCCCTCCCCGACTCATTGTTGAGCGATAACAATCATAGAGGCTCTACCGCTTCTAACGCACGCGTTATTCATTCGCTCTGCAAGAGGAGAGCGAGATAGATTCGGCAGGCGCGAGCAACCGCAGGGAGGTAGGGGAGGGAGAATGCAGCCACGCGATAATCCGGCGCCAACTTCTGCCACTTAGTGAGTTGATATATATATACTTATTTAACTATGGAATGGAAAGCGGAATACCGGGCGAGCACCCACGCGCACATGGGGAGAACAAAAAAACTGCACCGAAAGGCGGCACCCGTGTCGGGAATCGAACCCGGGTTTTTCCGGTTCGGCGCGAGTGTCACCATTAATCCGGCCCCATGAGGACCAGTCTGAGAGAGGGCCATTCGTAATAACGCCTCCATCTCTTACCCCCCCCCCTAAAACCCGTACCACCTCCCCTTGTTCCACCACAGGTACTTGGTGATCCTGCGGCCGCTGCAGCCGCGGATGACGCGGCGCACGGCGGCCGCACTGCTGGGCGCCGCGTGGGCGCTGTCGGCGCTGCTCGCAGTCCCGGCCGCGTGCTTCTCCACCGAGACGCCGCTCGCGGCCGCCGCCCCGCGCGGCGCCCCCATGCAGCGCAGGTTCTGCGGTCAGATCTGGCCGGCGCGCAGCGCGCTGCTCTATAAATCCTACTTCGTGGCCGTGCTGGGCGCGCAGTTCGTGGCGCCCGTGCTCGCCATGAGCTTCTGCTACGCGTGCATCGCCAAGGAGCTGTGGTTCAAGGTGCCACGACTCACTCCCCCACACGCGCGTTCGTCTACCGCGCGCTCGTTCACTCGCTCGCTCGTTCACCCGCTCCTCCGATCGCGGCGCCGAGTGGCCGGGATGAGCGGCGTCCCGTGGAAGGGGAGTGCGGGATCGTGATGAGCGTGCGCGGTGCGCTCACGCCCGCTTCGCTGGGTCGATGAACAACGATTGCCTCGTTCCATCACCGGCTTCAACCGTTTTGCATTGAGTGGACGTGGCAGTGCGGCAGGTTAGGCCTACGGGCTCACGTCAGTGATGAGTGGCATTAACCGATTCGGGGCACCTTCTCACCACCTTCCCACTACTCTACAAACCTGCAGCCAACGTGAGAGGGCGTCTCGCAGAGACCTGACGCCGAAATCTTAGCAATATTCGTTACATTCACTGCGAGGTTCTCCGTGCGGGGCTTCTGGCGCTCACACAGACTCCCCGAGATCCACTCGGCGCGCAGTGCCCTATGGACACTCACAGCCACTCATCTACCAATACTCAAACCCCCACACACTCTGCTCAACTTATAACCCATCCTTCCCCCCCCCCCGCCGCTAGGAAGACACTCGTGAAGAGCGAGTGCTCTTAGCGAGTAGCTCCTATTACGGCTGGTACGAAACGGGAAGGTGTGGGTGGCCATCACCACGCACGGCTGCTGTTCTCCCCCAATATTTACACCAGGTACTGATTTAAGACCGAGCCGACCGAAGAGATCGGCCCAGTGTAAAAATAGAAAAGTTTTTTTTCCATTCCCGGCAATTGTAGAGGTGTTAACATCTAAAAGCACCAAAATAGACACCTTTCACCAAAATAGACAAATAGACAAAAGAAACACCTTGCACAAGGTGTCCATTTGGCGATTATGTTGGGTCTTTAGAATTTGTGCGATTTACAAATTGTATAATAATTATTAAACTATGGGCCGGTATCAACATTCGGTGTCTCATCAGCAGTCACGCTTGCTCGGACTAGATGTCTATCGGCAAGGGTCCAGTGAGTAGACAGCGTAGGAGACGCGCGTTAATTTGTAACTCGGTCTGCGCGGCGACGCGATTAACGACGCGTGATTCACTCACAACGCGCTCCATCATGCGTGAACGCACTCACTCGTTGCACAGCCACCCGTTTACATGGCACTCGCACGCAATGTGCTGCACCGTATTCGCGAGACACCAATTCCTTCAAGCGACTCTAACGATTACCGTGAACGTACAGCAATGACACCTGGGGATCTAGCGAGCCGAGCCATATTGAGTGATGCCGAGTGATGCCGCACTCTCTCCGCCCGGCTTCGCAGCGCCTCCCGGGCCACCAGACGGAGCAGGCGCGGCGACGGCTGCGCTCCCGTCGGCGCGGGGTCGTGGCTCTCGTGGGCCTCCTAACCGCCTTCGTCCTCTGCTGGGCGCCCTTTTACGGCTTCGCGCTGGTGCGGGACTTCTTCCCGGCGGTGCTCCTCCGCCAGCGCCACTACATCACCGTGTTCTACGTGGTGCAGTGCGTGGCCGTGAGCAACAGCGCCGTGAGCACGGTGCTCGTGGTGACTCTCAAGCCCGACGCGTTGCTCGCACACGCGCTCCGGCCCTGCCTGGGTCGCCCGGGCGGCCGCGGCGAGCTGGCGGTCGCCGCGCTACCGGCCACCACCTCGGCCACCGCTCCCAGCAGCCAGGCCGGCGTGGAGCTCAAGTGTACCGCGGTGTCGGACGCGTGACCTCCCGCCGAGGACGCCGGTGCTCGGATGGGATGGAGGGAGCGTCGCGAGGGGCGTGGAGGAGGGGGTGATGGGGGTTGGATGGAGGTTGATAGGGGTGGATTGCGAGGGGCGCGAGAGCGTGCAGAGTCGTAATGGATTGACGGCAAGATTAGGGGATGAGTGATTGGTAAATTAGCCTACTGGTCTCGAGTCCTCGCAACTCCCACTCAGCCCTCTCCCCACCCACTATGCCTCCTCCTCCCACTCCCCCACACAGCCTGCCGTCATTATCAATCCGCGTGAGTCGCGTAGCGAAATTACGATGCTATCACTCCTGGAAGTCACAGAGAGGGAACGGGCGGGGCCGTGGGGGGCTTTAGGGGGTACGGGGGGGGGGACAAGGTGACC
>JAZEWT010000004.1:10228201-10240761 GCA_036362905.1 Mordacia mordax
GCTGGAACCTATCCCGGCCAACAGAGGGCGCAAGGCGGTGGAATACCTAGAATGTGACGCCAATACATCACAGGGCACACATTTTGGGCAACTTACTCAGCAGGCTAATTAACCTTGTCAGCAGCGTGTCTTTGGACAGTGGGAGGAAGCCAATGATTGCAACATTTATTGGGAGGATTCAGTGCTGTTTATTCGTGTGGGGGGGGGTCAAGACTAATATTTTTGCCTCGGGCCCCAGACTCACTAAGAACGCCCTGTTCATGAGAACGCCTCTTCGAAGCTGCTCTTTCTGGATAGCCGTGCTGAGCGTTGCACTTCCCTCATTTGCCACGTTGGAGGCATCATCGGGCTTCTGGCTTTACTGGAACGCTCGGCCATCTCCGACTGCATTGTATCGACACAGCTGACCACACAATGAACACAACACTGTCCCATGCACAATTATCCGCTCTCAAGAGCCAACTACATTTTAGACAATGCTATTTTGCGGGCTTTCCCGTTTACCTGTTATTTATTCGTTATTTTGAAGGTGACATACACACACAGAGACTTCAGTGTGTTAATATAGAGTTAACCTTCGTGCAATGTCCCTCTTGGTTAATTTAAGCGGGCGCGGCTAAGGGAAGCCAGCATTGGCAGCCTTTTGAGATTTGAAAACGGCTCCCTGTCGGGGGAATGTATAATTTCCATCGCTGGCTAAGAGCTCCCAGTGGTCATTAAGTGTCTCTCCCCCACCCCCACTCTAGCCAAGAGACGCTTCGGCTCGATGAATATGAAATTAAATCTTACGGCCCGGGTTCATAGCTCAATCCATACATCTCAATGTCATTGTCGAGTCTGGTCAGTACTCTCTCCTCTTGCATCTCAGGGCGCAGCTGCATGCGTCATTTTCCTCACACACCTCGGGCAGAGGGCCGCCGAAGGGGGGGTTTTGGAGGCCCGAGGCAAGACCACCTCTATCCTTGGATTGGGACTTCCCAGGGCAAAACCGCTCCACTACCTTGGTAACTCCACCCAAGTCTATGGCCCTGCCAGGAGGACGCTCCAAGCGAGAGAGAGCGAGAGAGCGCGTGGTATTGCTGATGATGCTGACGATGCACGGCGCTCTAGGTTAAGATAAGAAAGCAATGACGCTTCGACTCTTCGATTAAACGCCGACTCCCCAGCTCACCGCGTGTACCGCGTCACCCACGGGAACGCGTCATTTCGCTGCGTGTGCTGGGGGAATGCACTTGGTTCATGTGACCCCGTTACCACTAGAGGCCCTACACTCACCACAATGTCACACATTAATCCTCATCTCATGACATTGTCAAAATCCGCTTGGTCCTGTACAGGGCCGCGGTGAGCCGGAGCCTATCCCAGCAGACACAGGGCGCAAGGCAGGGATACACCCACGATGGGACGCCAGTCCATCACCGGGCACTGCGGGTAATTTCGTCTGCAAGCCAATTAACCTATGCAGCAGCATGTTTTTTTGGACTGTGGGAGGAAACCGGAGTGCCCGGCGAAAACCCACGCGGACACGAGAACATGCAAACTCCACACAGAAATCACTCGAGCCGAGATTCGAACCCGGGACCTTCTTGCTGTGAGGCGACAGCGCTACCCACTGGGCCACCGTGCCGCCCGTCACACATTAATCATATAAATCAATCACAATCGTCAGTTACTCACAAAGAGGCTCGAACCCGATACCCGTGCGTCCAACGCGGTTCCGCAGCCCCTGCACAACACTGAGCCTAGATGAGTGCTCCCGTCCAGCGTGGGCCTATCCCCCAGGTGCGGGTTTAGCGCGCGCGCGGGACTCTTCCTGTGGCCGCATGCCGTGACCCCAGGTGAAGGCCCTCCTCTTCCCCGCAGCCTATAACGGATTGCTGTCTCAGCAGTGTCATTTCCTGTCTCTACCCTGTAAGTTGGGCTTGGAAATAAGCCGGTGCGGTCCGGCAGGGCACGGCGCACTGGTAATAAAGTGGTCGAAGCGTTCAGTACAGGTGGCAAGGGGTGTTGCGACCGTGCCAGTGAGAAACGTGTTACGTTCACCTCTGCTGTGCCCTCCTGTAGCCAAGTGGTGCCGCGTGTTGGCACGGGCCCCGGCGCCATCAGTGACATGGGGCCCATATAATTATCCCCTGTGTTCCCAGCCCGACGCCTGGGCACCTCTGGCCCGTGAGTCCTGCTGCAGTTGGACCGCCTGCACACGCCACTGCTCTTCCAACCCAAATTAATTAACTCATTATCAACACCCACTTTAACCTCTGCAGGGTCACCGCGGGTTGTCGGAGCCTATCCTGGCCAACAGAGGGCGCAAGGCGATTAGAATCCCCAGGGTGTGGCGCCAGCACATCGCAGGGCGAACTTTTTGGGGGCAAATTACTCAGCAAGCCAATTAACCCCGGCAGCAGCGTGTCTTTGGACGGTGGGAGGAAACCGGAGTAACCGGCGAAATGGAAAGTCAGTCATCTTTATTTAATTTGGAAGCAACTGTTGAGCTGTGTAGGTATTTTTAACAGTTGTGTAGCGGTGTGGGTAAACACGTTAGGACATCTCGAGGCACCGGGAGAAATTTAGTCAGGACAATAAACCTCGGCAGCGTGTGTTTGGACAACAACAACAAAGCACTAACATCCTTTCCAAAAGATACGCACCGCCTGGTGACGCAGTTACACCGCATGCCGCGCCAGTGCCACACATGCACGTGTCCCGGCACGGCAACCTGGGCCGCACCGGGACACGCAGACCTGGCCTGACGGCCTGAAGGCCGCGTCACGTCGAGTCACAGGGACGTTTAATCCACATCCTGGGCTGGCGAAGGCCACTTTCCCGTCGGCGGGAGGCGGGGAGATTACGTTTGCTCCGTCAACTCAGCCGATTCGCGAGGTGCCGGAATCCCATTGTCCATTCGACTTCGCGGCGGAGTGAGAATCTGCAGCAACAACGGTGTTTGTCCAACAGTGACCGAGCAGAGGATTTGCGAGTTCGTGTCACGCGGCCACTGGCAGAGGTGATCGTTTTAACGGGCGCCTGTGAGTTGTGTAAAGGAAACGCGATGAACACAAACAAGTCTCTCACCTTGATGGAGGTAGCGCGCCGAGTCTGCGCGTACTGAGATATCCACACAATCCATTAATTACAGGGTGCGGCACGAATCGTGTTACCGACAATAATGAAATCACTCTTTCTCGTTAAAGTGACTTTTCCCGCACCCTCGAAATACCAACGTGCGTGTCTGCATAGCATGCTGGTGCTGCTGCTGAATTGACGTGACATCGACGTGTGCAGCAGAATTGGCAACAAAGTGATGCCACGAGAACGTTTCGCTAAAGTGTTGTCAACTCCACATTCCTATGGCAAAAATCAGCGTGCAGGATGACAACTGTTGAGATTCAACTCCTTGGTGCTCATTGTATTCATCTGAGCTTCAACTTAATAATAATAATTGCATTTAAAAAGCGCTTTTCACCCGAGGGTCACAAAGCACTATACAGAGCTTGGAGAGTAGCTGCACACTCACCAGGCTACTGTACTTAAACTCTGACTCCGTGATCCTGTGGCCCCTTAACCCCGACACTCCCCCCCTCCCCCCCACTCCCCACCCGTGACGACCCCACGCCGGTGCAGTGTGAGCGCCTGGAGCGCAACCTGCGAGAGAGAGAGGGCGCTGGCGAGGCGGAGCTGGGGGCGCGCCGCGTGGAGCTGGCACAGGCGCTGGGGACCCTGCGGGCGACCCGTACCGAGAACGAGCGACTGTGGGCGAGCGCGCGCGACCTGGAAGCCGAGCTGGACCGCTACCGCCGCGCAGTCGAGAGCGAGGACTCGCGGTATCACCGGCGCCGTACGCCGATCGGCAAACGCGGGCCTCGCTCCGTCGAGTCTAGTCAAAGAACCTGGCAGTGGCGCAGAGGCCCACAGACTCGCGCAGAGACCCAAACTCTCACAGACTCTCACAGAGACCCACAGACTCTCACAGAAACCCATGGACCCTCGCAGAGACCCACAGACCCTCACAAACTCTCAGAGAACCACTGACTCTCATAGAGACCCACAGACTCATGCAGAGACCCAAACTCTCACAGACTCTCAAAGAGACGCACAGACTCTCACAGAGATGCACAGACTTTCACAGAGACCCACAGACTTTAACAGAAGCCCATAGACTCGCGCAGAGACCCAAACTCTCACAGATGCTGACAGAGACCCACAGACTCTCACAGAGACCCACAGACTCTCACAGAAATGCACGGACTCTCATGGAGACGCACAGACTCTCACAGAGACCCACATGTCACAAAGACTCACAGACCCCACACAGAGACATACAGACTCTCACAGAGACCCACAGACCCTCACAGAGACCAATAGATTAAAGAGACTCACAGACCCTACACAGAGACCCACAGACTCTCAAAGAGACGCAGAGTCTCTCGCAGAGACCCACAGACCCTCGCAGAGACCCACAGACTCTCACATACACTCACAGGCATTCACAGAGACCCTCAGATTCGTGCAGATACCCAGAGACAACTATCTGGTGGTTTCACGACACCGCACGAATTCCTTCTGCAGGTCCGTTTTTTCGGAACGACCGACCTGGTGGAGTGAGGAACTCTCATTTTACGTCTTCCACGATCGACTCCAATCCTCCCACTTAGTGTCGCGACCACCGTGACTCGCAAATTGATTGTGCGCAGCGCCATCACGTGTATCTGCTCACAGGGCGCGTTATAAATACTCTCTTGCATGACAATCGCTTAACAAAGCTGCTCTTTCAGGATAGCAGTGTCGAGAGCTCCACCTCCGTCCTCCGCGACGTTTCGCCTACCTCGTGGGAGGCCTCCTCCGGCGTTTCTGAGTTCGCGGTCGCCTCTGCGTGATCTGGCGTACAGGCTGCGCTCGGTGATAACCGGCGCCGTGCCAGCGACGGTGCACGACCTGGAGGGCCGCTGGGCACCCGAGCTGGTGACACGAGCTCCTGGCCGCGCGGCCCAGCCAGGTGCGACCGCACGCTGCCAGGCGACGCGAGCGAGTCGCGACGACGCGTTAGCGCTTCCCGGTGCCGCGTGGGTGGAAGACGCCTGTGACTAGAGTACTAGACCGTCGCGAAATCGATAGCCGTGAGACGTGTCTGTGAGATGCGTTTTGCTTTGTTATTATAGGGCGCAATGAATAGCTGGGCGTGTAAATGCCAATCAATTATATGCAGTCGTTCAGCGTGCTTGACCTTTTAAGTGACATTTAAGTGTGTGTCTACTGTCTGCAAACAGTATGCTGATATTTGAAAAGAGCAAGGCTCGTGTGCTCTGTGATGTCAGCGGCACAATAGCATACCGGCGCGTTTAGGCGGGGCTAAGCTAGAGTACGGGGCTAAACTAGAGTACGAGACAAAACTAGTGTATGGAGCAAAGCTGGAGTACGGAGCAAAGCTAGTGTACAGAACAAAGCTGGAGTACGGGGCTAAGCTGGAGTACGGAGCAAAGCTAGTGTATGGAGCAGAGCTAGAATACGGGGCTAAACTAGAGTACTGGGCAAAGCTAGTGTACGGAGCAAAGCTGGAGTACGGGGCTAAACTAGAGTACAGAGCAAAGCTAGAATACGGGGCTAAGCTAGAGCATGGAGCAAAGCTAGAGGACGGAGCAAAGCTAGAATACGGGGCTAAGCTAGAGTACGGGGCTAAGCTAGGGGCCGCCACATCGTGCGTGGATGTAGGTATCGCAGTGAGCGCATCTCGAATTCTGCGTCGGCACCTTGATGCTTGTTTCGTCTGCGCGCAGACCCGCACTCGGTGACCGTGAGGGTGCGTGAGCGAAGACTGGCCGAGTCCACCTCTCCGATGGAAGATCCATGCAGCGGCCGCACGGCGTCGAGAGACGATGTCTTCGAGGAATTCAAGAGCGAAGACCTCAAGCAAGATCGATCTGCGACATGGACCGGGCGTCGACAAAACGACGAGGAGGAGGAAGAGGAGGCAGGAGGTGACGTCCCAGACGGAGCGGGATTCAGCAGAGCCTACAGCATGGTGAAGAATCTCATTAGGGAGAAGTTGGGCGACAGGGACACGCAGGACATCATCGAGATGAGCAGCAGCGACGAAGATATCATGGTGTACACGGTGCCAAGTACCGTGTGCGTCAGCGGCCAGGCCAGCTGGCCCCAACCCTCGTGCTACCATGAGCCGTGCCATGGCCACGTGGTGGTGGTGGACGCTGTACAAGAGGACGAGGAGGACAACCACGACCCCTGGGATCCCACGTCCTCACTGGGGCCTCAACCACCTCCCCCACCTTCTCGAGGACCCCTTCCTTCTCCTCCCCCTGCTCCTCCTTCAGATCCCTCGTTTAACCGAGACAACCTCGTACCTCTGGATCCCATGCTCACTCCAGACCCCGTGCCTCCTCTCCCACCTGCTCCTCCCTCCGCTCCAGACGCTGAGCACAGCCGCGAGCCCAGCGACCAAGTGGCGCCAGCGCCGGAGGTTGGCCACGATCAAAAAGAAAAAGACGAGAAAGGGAAGGACGAGAAATGGAAGGACAAAGGCGTGGAGCCCCGTCATGATGCGCATAAGAGTAATTCTGACGCAGGCAACGAATTCAATGACGCAGTGAAAAAGTCCAAAGACGAAACCACTCCGTCTCCACCGCAGGAAGCTCCGCACGAGGTGCAGAAGAATAAGAGCGCGACGGGGTTTGGAAGCCGAGCCCCGGGGAGGCACGAACCCGGCGCCGCTGGCGAGTTCACGTCCTCGTCCATCAGCTACGAGAAGCTGGAGGTGACGCAGTCGACAGAGACGACGGTGGATGACAAGCGGCAGGACTACGAGGAGAAGTCTCTGGTCATCGAGACGTCGGTGGAGAGGAAGGAGACATTTGCGTCGCACTGAGGCACATTCTCGGAGATTCATCCGATTACGATCGGTCTGGTGACGGATTTTTTTTCCAAAGCGATCCGGTAAAAAAAATTGCTGAATGCACGCGGCCAGGTTTTTTTGTTGGCTGGCACCGTGCGGTCATGTAGATTTATCTCGCGGCATGGTTAAGGGCTAACAGTCACGTCACACGACGACAAAGAGTCCCAACCCTCCCATGTGGCCTTAACAGATTGTAAGGGTCAAATGCTGTTAGCGAGTAGCGCCTATGAAAGTGTGCGTGACATCTTGCACGCGCACACAAACACTGCGTCGCTGCACGGCCGCCACGGCTGGCCAGCGCCTTTGACTTTTCGCGTTGTCTGCAGTCGCTCCTAATAGAGCAACGCACACGGTTGTGATTTTCATGACATGGGAGCTGGCGGAATTTCGAATTAAAATACAGACAGGTTGGAGACGGCCCCACGGTGTGCAGACTTCACACTTGTCGCGTTGGAAAAAAGGCACGGGAATTGGTGGATGAAAGGCCCTGCTGTTGCAAACACAACATAATCCAATAAAAGATATGATACCGAACACCATGAACAAAACAAATATAATCCGCGACTGCCGAAGAGCAAACATTGCTATTTTTATAATACAGTTTAAATAGCTAGGTATAAATTTAAAAACAATCTGCGTGTTGAATGGTAATAATGATGCCGATGGAGCACGAGGAGGTGCTAAACGCTTATACGGTATTTCATAATAATTTGAACAATGGGTAATGCTGTATTACATTTATATAGCGCCTCACACCCAGAGGTCCCAGGGCGCTGCAGGTAACCGCAAAGGTGTGGGGAAGGCAGTCATGCCGTCAGTCGCAGCCAGTCTGCCAGATACTACGTCCTTTATATAATGTTATCGGCCAATTCATTAACGCGTGTTGTTGTTTTTTAGTTGTGGGAGGAAATCGGAGCCCACGCAGAACACAGGGTGAACACACAGACGCCACCTCACAAAAAGGCACACGAGGCGGATATCGAACCTTCTCGGGCAGGACCTTTTTTCTGTGACCTTCAGCTGTCACAACTGCACCACCCTCGCACTTTCGGGCCCCGCCGCGAATCTCTGCGGACGTTGGTGATCAGTCGGGACGCCGGCTGAGCCGCCGAGAGCCTATGCCGCAGCGAATGCACGAGCGCGGCCTAAATGCGGGACGCGACGCGGGCTACGTGCCGGCCGGAGGGCCTCTCGCTGTCCGGAGCGCGGTCCGTGGGCCCCGTTCCCTGCTCTCCGTTAATCGTCACTCCTGGAGGAGCTGCTTTGAAGCGCATCACAGTGCGACGTACTTTACCGCCGGGATGCGTTGAGCGCGTGGAATTAAAAAAAATGTTGAAATGGAAAACATCCCTGCGGGTTTTGGCTTACAATGTCGCGTGTCTTTAACAACAACTCGCATTCGAGATTAAGTGGCCGCGACCTCACCATGGTGCTCGTGCCAGGCCACGTGCTCCCCGAGGCCACGTGACGAAGACTCGCTGACCTGGCGGGGGGAGGGGGGTCACGGGGCAGCCCTTGGTGCCGTGAGTCTCAAACACACGGGTGCCCTCCTCTCCAGGAGCAGCGCGGCCTCATCGATCAGCTCTGGGTCGAATATCACGCGACGGGTCAACGTGTCCACTGCCCCTCTCGCGGGCAGAGACCCTCGAGCAGGATCCGAACCCCGCGTCGCGTCAACATCAGGAGGCGTACGCGCATGGAGTGAGCAAACTGGGACATTTATGTAATCACGCAGCAGGAACGTAAACGGAGAGTAAAGCCACGTCAGTGGACAGAGAAGATTCTCACATGGGAATGGTGACCGCTCTGCAAGAACACAATTGCCTCCGTTATGTTTAAAACAACGATACGGTACCGCATGTTACAGTCAAATATTAATTCGACACACGACAATATTACACTTACATAGTATAGTATAGAGGGTTTATTGTTTTTTTCTTTAAATATATTAATCTCTTAAAATGTTAATAAATAAATTTAACTTATTCTTCTGTACATTTAAGCTCAGATGGCATCCAGGGTGGATGCGGTGCATCCGCAGGCACCGTTTGATGTACTGGCACACTTCGTTTACTTTTGTCCCAAAAATTGCACAAGTTAGGAGGGAGGCTCGCTCTCGCAGCACCTCGGAGATTCATAACGACGTGGACGGACACGGAGCCGAAACATTAAAACGAGTGCAACGCGCACACGCGCCCCACTTTAATGCTGTGTGCGAGCGCCGCAAATGTTATAAACCAATCGTCATGCAAAACATATTCCCCGTTCGCTGACAAAGGTCGGCTTTTTTTAAAAGTCATCGCGTGACGCAGTCGCGGAGGTCTCCGTCACGGAGTGGCGTGCAGGAGGAACACGGCGACGAGGAGGGCTTGCGTCACCGCGTTTTTGGCCGAGATCAGGGAGCGAGTTCGGGCCACCCCGCTGCACTCAAACCACGAGGGGGGTGGCAGCTGGAGCCGACGCGAAGCGGCCTGGGAATAATCTTGAGCGGCGCGCTCGCTCACGCGGCCTTTCGGGGGATTGAACGCAATTGGCCGTGGCCGTCGTTCGCAGGAAATACCGGGAGGAGCCTCCCCCCCCTCCCCCCTCCCCCGAGGCAATGGACTCTGATATCTGATGTGACTGAGATTGTGAGATTTGGATGTCGTGCCGGTGGCGGAACGCGAGACCGGAGAGCAGTGTCACTCAACAGAGGCGGCCGACAGCGGCCCTGGCAGGCTCACAGAAACACGGGGTCACACAAAGATAAAGATTCCCCGTAATAGCCTAAACAGACTGCAGGGTCAAGTGCTGTGAGCGAGCATCCATGAAGGCTGGCACAGCATATGAGTGAGCACCACACCAGGCCGCCTTTGTCTCCCTGATGGCGATGTTTACACACCACAGCAGGTAATCATGTGACGATCAGTCGACCTCGGGGGGCGGGGGGGGGGGACCCAGGACCGGTTTAGAAGAAAACCGTCACTGGTGTTGGTCGTGAGCGAGAATCGATCTTGGGCCGCCGGGTTTGTAGCGCAGGACGCTAACCACAACCCCACCGCTTCCCACGCACGCACGCGGTCGCGCGCCTGGCTTCTCCCTAGTGGCACGTGCCCACTGTCCCTGAGTGGCACGTGCCTATTGTCTACGAGTGGCACACACCCACTGTCCCAGAGCGGCACGTGCCCACTGTCTCCGAGTGGCACGTGCCAACTGTCCCCGAGTGGCACGTGCTCACTGTCCCAGAGCAGCACACGCACACTGTCTCTGAGTGGCACGTGCCCACTGTCTACGAGCGGCACGTGCCCCCTGTCTCATAGTGGCACGTGCCTGCTGTCTCATAGTGGCACGCGTCCACTATCTCCGAGTGGCACGCGTCCACTATCTCCGAGTGACACGCGTCCACTATCTCCGAGTGGCACGTGTCCACAGCTCCTGTTTCGGCGCGCTCCAGCATCAGAGAGGAATATGAGGACTCGCTCAAGGGCGTTTCGAGAGACGATGCAACCTGGCCACGTGGGAACGTGGGAACAGTTGCGGGGGGGGGGTAGCTAGCCTGCCACATGTGCCGCCCCTCCGCGGGGGACATCAGCAAGACAGGGCGCTAACGCCACGGCCGTTATGTGAACTCCAAACGAGCGAGGACGGGGCTCTTCGACGAACTTCATCACGCAGTGACGTCAGTTTTCACAGCTGGACGCATGAGCATTGCTCTCCACGACTGTTCTTTCGCGATAGCCGTGTTGAGTATTTCGCCCTCTCTTCTTCACGACGTCTCGCCTCACGCTGGAGGCATCACAAGCCTGACGATCAGAAAAAATAACCAAGCCTGATGATGCCTCCAACGTGGGTGGCAAACGTCGTGAAGGAGAGAATAGGAACACTCGACATGGCCAGCTATGCAGAGCAGTTCCACTTTCACCGTGGCTGGAAACAGCTAAGAACTGTAAATATGTAGGGAGTGTTGGTGCAGTCAATCCTGTTAAAGGCGGTAATGTTGCCGGCAAAGTGACTGCAGCAATTTGCACACAATTGGTGACATTGTCCGTCACAAAACAAATAAAAATAACCGACAATTAGGGTTTTTTTGTATGGCGAAGGGACGAAACACACAGAGACGAGAGAGTGAGCGTTTTTTGAAACACGGCAGTCAGAAACATCTATTATCCGTAACACCTAAATGCTCTCATCCCTGGAGTTGACAGGAATACGGGGGCCTGTCGATAAACGTGAGCTTGCAGCATCAATCGTGTGCGGCACAGTCCGTACGCAGAGTCTATTACAAGGGCCACGTCGTTTTTCAGTCGCGAGAGAATGCCACATTACTCCTCATTCCATTCGGGCGGAGAGTCTCTGGACAAATGTTTTCATTACTCCGTGTAATTCGCCCGCGTTCAGTCAACGTTTCAACCGAGCCAAACGAAAAGCTGGTTGATGCTCAGGGCGTGGCGGGTGAGGGGACAGTGGAATAAAACAAAACTCACGTTATTAAACATTTTCAAAAGAGATTATTATTATCATAAATATTACTTATAATAGGTTAATAGAAACAGAAAACGTATTACATTAGCGATGTCGGTGGTTGCATCCCACAGTGCTGTGGGATGCAGCGCTGTGTGTGTGAGTGCGCTCGTGAGTGAATGCGTGTGTGTGTGTGAGAATAAGCATAAATAGCATGTGTGTGTGTGAGTGTGTATCTGAGCGTGTGTGGGGATCTGTGTGAGTGTGGATCTGTGTTAGTGTGTGCGTGTGTGTGGGAGTGGGGGGGAATTGTGAGAGTATGTGTGTGCGTGCCAGGATCTGTGTGTGTGTACGTGTGTGAGGGGATCTGTGTGTGTGTGCCTGTGTGTGGGGATCTGTGTTAGTGTGTGTGTGTGTGTGTGGGGATCTGTGTGAGTGTGTGTGTGCATGTGTGGGGATCTGTGTGTATGTGCGTATGTGTGAGGATCTGTGTTAGTGTGCGTGTGGAGATCTGTGTGTGTGTGCGTGTGTGTGTGCGTGTGTGGGGATCTGTGTTAGTATGTGTGTGTGCGTGTGTGTGGGGATCTGTGTTAGTATGTGTGTGTGCGTGTGTGTGGAGATCTGTGTTAGTATGTGTGTGTGCGTGTGTGTGGGGATCTGTGTTAGTATGTGTGTGTGTGGGGATCTGTGTTAGTATGTGTGTGTGTGTGCGTGTGTGTGGGGATCTGTGTTAGTGTGTGTGTGTGTGTGGGGGGGGGGATCTGTGTTAGTGTGTGTGTGTGTGTGGGGATCTGTGTTAGTGTGTGCGTGTGTGTGGGAGTGGGGGGGAATTGTGAGAGTATGTGTGTGCGTGCCAGGATCTGTGTGTGTGTACGTGTGTGAGGGGATCTGTGTGTGTGTGCCTGTGTGTGCGGGGATCTGTGTTAGTGTGTGTGTGTGTGTGCGGGGATCTGTGTGAGTGTGTGTGTGCATGTGTGGGGATCTGTGTGTATGTGTGAGGATCTGTGTTAGTGTGCGTGTGGGGATCTGTGTGTGTGTGTGTGTGCGTGTGTGTGTGCGTGTGTATGGATCTGTGTTAGTATGTGTGTGTGCGTGTGTGTGGGGATCTGTGTTAGTATGTGTGTGTGCGTGTGTGTGGGGATCTGTGTTAGTGTGTGTGTAGGGGGATCTGTGTTTGTGTGCATGTGTGTGTAGGGGGATCTGTGTGTGTGTGCGT
>JAZEWT010000004.1:10240807-10253406 GCA_036362905.1 Mordacia mordax
GTGGGGATCTGTGTGTGTGGGGGGGGATCTGTGTTAGTGTGTGTGTGTGGGGATCTGTATTAGTGTGTGCTTGTGTGTGTGGGGGGATCTGTGTTAGTATGTGCATGTGTGTGTGTGTGTGGGGATCTGTGCGTGTGTGTGCGCATGTGTGTGGGGATCTGTGTGTGTGAGGATCTGTGTGTGTGTGCACGAGCGTGCGGTGAGTACAGTGCGAGGATCCGCGCTCGAGCTCGCGGGCAGGGCCCCCGCTCCGACGTCGTCACCACCGCCGCCGGCGCCGGCCCTAGCGGCCGCCGTTCCTCCGCCGGAGGCTCCGTACCATGGCCTCTCCCAGCTCCTGCTCGAGCTCCTGGCGGCGCGACATCGCCAGCTTGGAACCCGCGTCGCGCACCACCTGCCCCACGTAGGGCGGCGAGCGCGTGCCGTGGAGCATGAGCGTCCACTCCGAGAGCATCCCGCCGAGCGGCGCCGCCCCCTCCCCCTCCGCACCCTCCTCCTCCTCCGCTCCCGGCCCCCCCGCTCCGTCGACGAAGCCCACCTCGAGGGTCCAGCGGCCGCGCGGGTCCTCGCCCCACGTGTGCGTCGTCATGAACGGCCAGCGGTGGAAGCCGACGCGTGAGTCGGAGTCGCGGGGCCGCCGCCCCAGCAGCAGCGAGCGGGTGCCCGCGGGCGACGTGAGGTTGAGGGTGAGGTCGCCGCGCCTCGTCGCGTTCACCGTGACCACGGCCTGCACGTGCTCCAGGTAGCGCAATTGGTCCGCGCTCCCCTCGCACGCGTCCGTCACCACGCTCAGCACCAGTTTGCCCCGCGCCGGGACGGAGCTGCGCACGGGGGCGACAACAGGCGCCGTGTGAGCCGGTTGTGACTTTCGAAGAAACACCTCTACAGTAATCTGGTGTGTGTGCGCTACTCACCATTAGACCAGTGTGTGTGTGCTGCTCTCTAGTAGACCGGTGTGTGTGCTGCTCTCCATTAGACCAGTGTGTGTGTGCTGCTCTCTGTAGACTGGTGTGTGTGCTGTTCTCTACTAGACCGCTGTGAGGAGCTGCCGACTAAGCGGGATTTTGATCTGCCTCCCACATACTCTGAGGTCCGATCTGCCATCGAGTCTCTAAAACGTAACAAAGCTCATGGATACATCCCTGCTGAAATCCGCAAACTGGGGGCTGCCTCTGCACCATCTGTTCATCCTGGAGGTATGGAGGTGAGACAGCATCCCTCAGCAATAGAGAGATGCCACCATCATTACATCTACGAGAACAAATGTGACAAGTCCATCTGTGGCAACAGCAGGCGTTTATCGCTCATTGCAGCCACTAGCAAAGTCCTGATTAAGATCATGCACTGCAGACTCACTGACATCACTGAAGATCTTCTTCCAGTCTCAGCACTGCTTCAGGAAGAACATAAGCATTGTGGACAAGAGCTTCCATGTACATCAACTGCAGAAGAGATGTCGTGAACAGAAACAAGTCCTATTCATAGCCTTTGTGAACCAGTGAAGTTTGTAAACATCCAGCATCAGTTTGACGAGAAGATGATAACCATGGTGACTGCTGGTGGCAAAGAATCTGAGCCTTTCAGAGTAGGCACCGGTGTAAGACAGGGCACTGTGTTCATGCCGACAATATTCAATGTCTTCCTCCTATGTGTCACAAGAAAAAAAAACGTTATTGTTGTTGTTCATTTGTCGTTGTTGTTGCTGACATGCCGTTCTTTCCACAGCTCTGTGCAACGTTTGTGATCCTCGGGTGAAAAGCACTCTAGAAGTGCAATTATTATTATTAACACTCTTGCAAAATCATATGGAAGCAGAGATTGGACTGAATGTGGACTTTAGGCTAGAAAGGAACCTCGTTAATATCAGAAGGTTTCAAGCTGCCACAAACTTAAAATCCCAACGGCTACTTGGAGTCCAATATGCAGGCGATTGCGCCTTTGTGGCACAAAGCTCAGGAGGTCTGTGAGCCACTCTCGCAGCAGCTGTTAGAGCAGACAGCAGAACGGCGCTGTCTGTGAATGTCCATAAAAGAGAAGTCCTGTGTCAGAGGTCTGCTGTTCCTCCACCTAAACCACCAGCTTTCTCCAATTCAGACTCCACCTGCCATTCTGCCACACTTTAAGTACCTTGGTAGCATCCTTGCCGACGACTGCTCAATCGATCGTGACACAGAGCAGAATCATACAGGCCTCATCCTCCTTCGGACCACTAAGAAAGAGGGTCTTCGGTAACAGCAATATCTGCCTACGCACACAAGTTTCCGTCTCCTAGGTATTGTGCGTATCCATGCTTTTCTATGGGTATGAAGTCTGCCCAATCCATAGTCGCACCTCAAGAAGCGTGAATCATTTCACATAAAACGTTTCCAGCGCTTCCTGAAAGTGAACGGGCGTGACCGTCACCGTCACACCCAGACATCCACCAGAAAACCAACTGCACACACACACACATGCATCACCACGCACCGCCAACGCTGATGGAATGGCTAAACCGTGCGGATGCCGGGGGATCGCCTTCCAAGAAACATCAAGTACGGCCAGTGTTCATCTGGGCCACCGCTCCAGAAATGCCACGAAGGTGGCAGAAAAGAAGAGGACTGCACATAGCTTGATGAAGTGGCAGCTGAGGTGTATGGCCGCGGTTGCTCCTGCCCTGACGGGTCGGGTGTTTGCCTGCCCTGTCTGCAACAAGCAATGTGCATCTTGCACCGGTTTGCACGATCACCAGAATACTCACGGTGATGGGAGTCATCATTGGACACGATGGACTACCTCAATGCAATGCATGCACAGCATGGACTGAGCCTGGGAGGCTCACGGAGTGGGAACGAAGCTCCACCACGGGAAGGAGGGCACCGGTGTGGAAATACTGGGAGGGAGGTGCGGCGGGAACTGAATAAACCACGGCTCTTGCACGGCGCAGCAAGTCGTGCAATCCCATCTGCTGCACGCCGATGACTGAAGAGACCGGCGCTGTTAAAATGCATTTCGCTTTGCCATTAAATTTACGAATGTTCGACTTCGAGAGGTGAAGTCAGGGTGAAGCATTCGGCGACGTGCATCACTCAGGAGTAGCCCAGTCTAGTGCTGCGCTAACAACAAGAAGCCCTTGATGGGTACTGGAAAAATTCTGACGATGTCACTCCGCAGCTCTTCAGTGTGCGGTGTACGTCCACTAAGAGGAGTGCTACATTGCGCCTGACACCAACAGTGTGTCTGTGAGGGAACTCCGCTGCCAGCATGGTCAACAACAGGAACTCACCACATCTGTCATTAACGTCGCCTTAGAGCACAAACTACTACGACGGGCTGAGGTTTTTCTTTGCAACAGCGCTTCAGCAGAGCAGAGATGCTGACCGATTTGGAGATTGGACTGTAGAGCTGTGGGTACTGAGAACACTGGGAGATGTTGAGAGAGGTGGAAAGTAAACATTCATGACTTGACCTGTGAGAAGGTTTACAAGGGGTTTTCAATGATGCACTGATAGTGGTTTGAGCTGCACGCCGACTGGGCTTGTGGTTCTGCGAGAGAAAAACATTCTAATAATCTTCGCCTTTTCTTTTTTCACGGTCTCATTTGCATTGCGTCGCATATTGTACTTTGACATTTGCATTATTGTGTTGACTCTCACAGCCTCTAGTAAAATCCTCGCGTATTATTCTCAAATTATTTGCATGAATCGTAAATAATTCATTTTTGCACAATGTGATGGATGTAAAATAAGTGTAAGAATTGATCGTTGTATTTGTATAGAATCACGCACTGCTGAAAGTGGGCGTCTACTGAATATCGTATTTTTACAAGGCAGTAAAAATGCCGAGCGTTTATATATTTTTAAACGTCGATAATAAAACAGTGGTGGATGTAGCAGCCATGGCGCCAACAATACCAACAACAATTTATAGTTCTACGGTGCAAAAGCACAATCGAATCTTGAGACCATTTTACAAAAATGAAAATAAATCTACGTTAGCGTCGAGGAGCGAGTCTGAGGCTCGTGAAGAGAGAGAGAGAGCAAGGCTGCGGTACACAGAGCGCTGAGATGAAACAATCACTAACACTGATGACAACGACGAGCCTCTGGAGCAGCCAAGGCAGCACCAACTCAAATGACGCTCAGCACCACCGAGACCCTGGGAAAGCCGAGGTAATCAGGGCAGCAGCACTAACAAGGAAAGAACCCCAAAGGCACACGCAGGTGTGTTAGGGCAGTACGAACAACAATGAGCCGCTGGGAGGAGAGCCGGGGCAGCCAGGGCAGCACCACCAAGTTACTGGGGCACCTGGGGAAACCCGGGCGGCAGCAGAGAGAAAGCGCTCACCGCTAGGGTTGCCACCCCATAGGCACTGAAACCCAGGACACGTTGTGGGCACATTCAGAATTAGAGAGTGTCAGAGAGGGCTGGAAGCGTTAACTGGCAACCGGACATTGAATTCTGACCCGATCCCATGAGAACCGAGGACCCGGACAGGACAGCCGCCCGTTCAGGACAGAGGAAGATGCCGGCGCGAGACGGCGGCCACCCTCGTCACTCACCGCGTGCCCGTCACAGAGCCGCCCTTGCAGTGGAAGCGCTCCGGAACGCTCCTCCAATCGCGCGCCATGCGCACCATAGCGCCGGCGTCCAGCACACCGTAGCCGAACAGGTGGTTAAATTCGAGGCCCACGCCGTTGCGCTGCCACTTGTGCACCTCGTCGTGCAGCTGGTTCCGCTTGGACGTGAGCACCGTCAGGTGCTGCAGGTCGCGCCACGTCAGCTCCGGGCTGCACGTGTGTAGCGGGCAAGGATGGGGGGGTCAAGGGAGATTCGGAGTAATCGGTTAGTTTCAGATGCTACCTCGGCACTAGGCGGCTACATACGCTGAATAATAGTCTGTGTGTGATTTAATCAAGCAGCAGAGTACCCGGCCTACGGGGGATCTTGATTGAAGCACGCAACGCTCTCTACCGACATCAGGACGCAGACGCAAGAGTGCTGGTGATGAGTGATGGCACGGTATGAGTGTGAATATTTCGCACGTCCATAGCGGAGCGGAGGCTTGCGGTGTGGGTAGAGTGCTGTGGGATGCATGTACAAGACATGAGGGGGGCCGTGGGGGGCACGTGCTTATAGCGGGTGACGTGTGGCCGGGTACGAGGGTGTCGTGATGACGCACTTGGCCTCGATCGCCAGGGCGAACACCCCGGCTGCCTCGGGGGCTGCGGCGGACGTCCCTGAGTGGCGCAGCGTGCAGTTCCCGTACAGGTCCGTGGTCGCCTGGACGACGACACGCGACGACACGCGACGACACGCGACGACACGCGACGACACGGCTCCTTACGGTTTCATTCATTCGGCCTCAGTCCCCGCTTAATCTGGCACAGGGTCACGGTGACCCGGAGCCTATCTCGCAGACACAGGGTGCAAGGCAGGGCTATGCCCATGATTGGACACCAGTCCATTGCAGGCCACCGGGAGCAATTTAGTCAGCAGGCCAATAAACCTAAACAGCAGTAGCAGACGCAGCAGCTGGAGTTTGTCGTTGAAATGTGGACTGCACTCAAGAGAAAACCACACGCGCACACACTATGCAAAAAGACACTCGAGCCAGATATTGAATCTAGGGCCTTGTTGCTATGAGGTGGCCGCGCTACTCACTGTGCCACTGCGGAACTCCAGCGGAGCTCCAGTGAAAGGTTTCCTCCCCGCGCGCATCTCTCACGCCGAGGAGTCAGTCGTGCTCAGAGACAGTGCTGTCTCTACATGGATCCCAGGCATTGCGCCGCCGCTAATGAGGAATTCGTTCAATCCTTCATTACCGGCGCGACACCTACGCACACCGGATTTCCCTCCTATTCATTTGTCTGCAGCACAATAAGGCAATGATTCACAACTGCATATTCCATTAGCGGAATCCCCATCGCTCTCATCGTAAGTCGATGACGCAGCCCCTGTCCTCCCACTCGCCCTCTCCTCCTCCTCCTCCCCATTGGTGGTGGAAGCTCACCACCCCAGCCTCCGGGTCCTTCTTGCGTCCGTTGCTGAAGGTGGAGGCCAAGGTGGAGGAGCAGCTCTCGTCGTAGAGCGCCGTGCGCCCGTCGTTGATGGCCGAGTTGATGGAGATGGTCCACATGCTGGACGCGTAGCCGTCGCAGTTGCAGTCGTCGTACGATCCCCCGTCCCCCGACGCCCACACGTAGATGCTGCCCTTGCCTCCGCGGCCCTGGGTGACATGTCACACACTCGCTCCTGTCAGGGCTGCTGGCGGTCTTCACTGTAATATTAACGAAGCAGTTTTATATGATCATATCATCATTAATACCCGCTGAATCCTGTACAGGGTCAAGGGAGACCGGAGCCTATCCAGCCGATACAGGGCGCAAGGCGGGGCTGTACCTATGATGTGACACCAGTACCTCGTGGGGCACACTTTTTGGGGAATCTACTCAACAGGCCAATAAACCCAGCCAGCAGTGTGTCTTTGGACAGTGGGAGAAAAACGGAGCACCCAGCGAAAACCCACGCGGGCACGGGGAGAGAACACGCAAACTCTGCACAGAAAGGCACCTGAGCCGGGAAGGAGGATCTATAACTATTGCACTTCCATGTATGTTCATCATGGGTCTCTATGTATCTCTATGGGTCTCTGTGTATCTCTGTGGGTCTCTATGTATGACTGGGTCTTGATGTATGTCTATGGGTCTGTATGTATCTCTGTGGATCTCTGTATCTCTATGGGTCTCTATGTATCTCCATATATTTCTATGTATCTCTATGGGTCTCTATGTATTTTTATGGGTCTCTATGTGTCTCTATGTATTTCTAAGTATCTCTATGGATTTCTAAGTATCTCTATGGGTCTCTATGTATTTATATGGGTCTCTATCTATCTCTATGTATTTTTATGTATCTCTATGGATGTCTATGTATCTCTATGGGTCTCTATGTATCTCTATGTATCTCTGTATTTCTATGGGTTTGTATGTATATATATATATGGGTCTCTATGTATTTATATGGGTCTTTATGTATCTATCTTTGAATGCAATGTGGACCCGGGTGCATTTCCGGATTGATTTTTTTTTGTACAATTCCACTCTTAACAGGAGCATCTGGAGAGCGTTCAGAGTACACGTGAATAAGAATTTTAAAAATTGTAACGCTTCGGTGCAAAATTCCACGCCTGGACATGGGTGGACACGGAGACGTGGCGAGGAGACAAGCAGGGACGGGGAGGGGCAGCTAAGGTGATCAGCCGGTGCCAACCAACTAGACACATAGAGTGGCAGAGGTCACCAATCCTAGACAGTAAGATTTAAAAACCTACTTGCTGGTCTGTCTCAGCGTAATACTGATTGTGAGCATTTTTTTTTTCAGAGCCTGGTCAATATATTGTCGAGTGAAAGCCTCCCCACGCTGTGGTAGTCACGTGGAAACCTGACCATACTTCACCACGCTCGTGAGTGCGAGTCGGTGGATGTGGTGTCTAACGGCCGGTGGTGAATGCTGCCGGCACCGGTAGCTGGATTTAAAGCACGGAGTGTTAACCGTTGTGCAACTGCATCTCCCCAGCCCTTACACGATGGTTACAGGTTTATTTTGAACATCGTTGCATTCATCGGGTACTCTATGTTCCTTAGGCTCTTAGGATAGGCGCTGTCCCTCCTGCAACCCTGTTCAGAAGTAAGCAGGTACGGATAATGAATTGAATGAATACATGCCGCATCTGTTGCCAACTAGAGAGCTGCTAATTTAAATTTCACATTTTCCTTGTGCACGGGAGCGAATTTGTCTCCAGCACAATTTCCCCTGCCATGCAAGGGATCAATTAGCAATGACAAACGCACCCTTCACGAATGCAATGGATATCATAAAAAAAAACATTTGCAAGTTGTGCTTCAAAATAGCATGCCCACACTCGTGCACACACGCACACACGTGCACACACAGGAGATACACATGTAAAGACGAAGATAAAGATCCCCCATATAGCCCCAACAGACGATAGGGGCAAGTGCTGTTGAGCATCAAGGCAAAGGGGGTGGGTGGCCCACACTATGCCCGGCCACCTTTGTCTCCCCAGTGGCAATGTTTAAACACGGGACCAGGTACTCATTTGAAGCTGAATCGACCTAGGGGTGGCCCAGGATCGGTTAACTTGTTTTGGCTGTGAGCGGGATTCAAACTCGGGTCATTGGGTTTGTAGCGCAGTGCGCTAACTGCTGCGCCACCGCTCCCCATACACACAGACAGGCATGCGCACACATTCCCATAGCAATGCTTTATATCTAGAGACTGCACCAACCAGCGTGTGTCTAGAGGCGTATCGTGACTCACCACCCCTCTTTCGCCATGCCACCAATTAAATAAATTGCCAAGATGAGGGGTCAGAATTTGATTAAAGGACCTGATTGTTTTGTCTCGCTTACATGGTTTCACTTGTAGTGTCCATCTCGATTCTCCTGCCCAATTAATCATACTCGCCAAGCATTTCCGTACACTTTCAAACCGTTGTCAACAAAGCAGGATTCCGCAAGTGTATCGTGCGCACGCGAAAACTAATTTAACCCGACACACATACGGCATTAATAAACATACGCCCAACGGTGGCGCTTCCACTGCACCATCACAACCGCACAGCCGGTAGTCGAAACCAGGATGTACGCGATGCAAGTGTCTGCGTCGCCAGGAAGCGGACACCCCCGGCAAAGCTGTCACGCTGGCGTGGCGAGATGGTACCGTTTGGGAAATCTGCGTGCGTGCTGCCGGTGTTTACGGTCGCTCTTCATGTTGGCCCGGGTTGATCGGTTGTCCCTCAATGGTGAGGGTAATGGAGCAGAAGTTTACAACCGAATGTCCTTCCTGACACCAGCCTCTTCACTCGGAGGGTCTTTGGATTGTTGTTGAGAACCTCCCCCCCAGTCCTATTCAACAAGGGACACTATATAGTGGGAGGTCTACACTCCAAACCTGTTCAGCATCAAGGGAGACCCCAGCAGGAATGCGAGACTCCAGACCTGTTCTCTAAGGGAGGCCCTAGCAGGAGTGCTATGTTCCAAGCGACATAGCTCTGAGGTTCATTGGAACACGCAAACCTCTCCGCCATGATATGGTTACCATCCTGCGAAGGGAAAATTCTGGGGCGACTGTGAAAGCACAACTATTGCGGTGGCACTGCGTGCGTGTGGCTCCACGTGACTCGAGGACATTGTGAGTGAGAGCAACCTCTCCCGACAAGTGTCCGGGGGTGAACTGCAGCCTCGGTTCACCTGCGTGGTCCCCAAGCAGTCCATTTAATGTCAACCTCAGATTGCCTGACACGACACAGCACCGCACTTGAGCAACCATCATAATTTCACTTGTCACTGTGACATAGCACTCGGTGACGCAGAGATGGCCTCGATCAACCTTAACAACAGCCATAGCCACCCAGCAACGCCAGCCACACCACACACAGCCTCAATGTCCAGACAAGGTCAGCAATTAATAATAATTGTTGTAAAAATATGTAAATCATATTGATACCTCAACTGTTTTTTTTGAAAGACAATACTCTAATGATTAGAGGTTAGGGCATTGCAGAGCGTAGTCTTATGATTCCCATTGACGCGTAACTTTGTTTGCCTTTACTTATTCTTTTCTGTTTGAAAAATTCTCAACGTTATTTCTTTATTTATGTCACGCGGCTGGTCCGAGTTCATACACCGTGGAACAACGGCTCGTAGTTAGGCGCGTACAGGCTCATGAACGATTGCAAACCGGAACAAAAATAAACTACTGAACGGGAGTCACCGAACATGTCGAGCAGCCAGTGCCCACTCCGCCAGTAGTGCACACACTACGTGTACCAAGCGTTGTGCACTACGTGCACCAAGCATTTTGGGATCATCTACGGGACCGGGTTGCCCACCGTCACAGGGAGGCTCACAATTTCCCTCCGTGCACGAGGGCTCATAAGTGCCGGTGTTCACTCAGCCATCGGCCGGCATTGTCACCAAAGAATTTTAAACGAACAATTATGCCGATGCTTTGCGTGATGAAATCACTTAAGGTTCACTCTGTGCAATAAGCGCGTGCTTAATGCCAATTTGTAGAATGCATAAGGATTCGGTTTTGAGAAGGGGCTCCTTCATCCTTGTATTGGGATACAATGCGAGAGCAAATGAGATTTTTTTGGTCCATTAGACGGAGCAGAAACCCAATAGGTGAGCGAGTTCGTGAACGGCACGCTGCCAGGCACCTCACGAGCGCTTATCATTTCCATGCAAAAGCAAAAGATCCTAAGCATAACCTTTACAGACTTTGGAGGCAAGCCCTGTCACAAATGATGCACCAGTGAAGATGAATGCTGGCCTGGGAAACGAGGGGGCGGATGGCCAGTACAACGCCTGGCCGCCTTTGTCTTCCTAGTGGCGATGTTTACGCATCACACCGTTTGTGGCCGAGTATACTTAGGGAAGGCCCAGGGCAGGTTCATATATTCGTCACTGGCCGTGACCAGGGATCTAACTAGAGTTCGAAGCGCGCGTGCGCTCGCATTAATGAGCACGCGGTACTAAGTCTGAATGAACGGCCGCAAGCCTAACGAGGGCTCGGCGCCTCTTAACGGGCGCGCAGGCAGTTAACGAGCGAGCGTTGCCGAGTGGCCAGCGACGGCGACGCAGCCTCGCGTCACCCTTCCTCCTAATCAGCGCGTGAACTCATCAGATCTCACCGCCGACCGCTTCCACCACCGGCACCGGCTGCGCACGACAGATCCCGCTACCGTTCCCCCCTCATCCCTCCCCCCGCCCGACCCCCGAGCGAACCTTATTGACGCCGTCGGCCATGGCCTGGAGGGTGAGCTCGCGGGGACCGTCGACGGTGCGCCCGTCGTCCGTGGGGCCCCAGCTTGCGCTGTAGATGTCGATCATCTGCGGCAGGTGGCTGATGGCCGACGCCTCGATGATGTCCGTCATGAAGGGCTGGTCCAGCATGCGGATGCCTGCCACGCGCGGATGCACGCGTGCGCGAGTCTCGCTCCGCGGGCGCGGAGCCACGTGTGCGTACGGTGGCGCAGTGTGGGTGGTACGGGTGCTAGAGGCTGCCCCCGGGCAGGGAATGGAACGGGGTATCTCCCTCCCCCTGCCCAACTGTGACATTCCTCTGGGTAGCACCGTGAGGGCAAATGCTAATTATTTATGGGACTTCTCTCTCAGGGTAGCCACATCGGGCGTGTCCTCCTCCCCTCTCCTTCGCGAAGCTTCGCCTCCCACGTTCGAAGCATCATCAGGCTAAACGATGCCTCCAACGTGGGAAGCGGAACGTCGCAAAGGGGAGGAATACTCGACACGGCTATCCCGAAAGAGCAGTCCGGGTGGTCAATTCTCACAGATTGAGCCGTGATAAGCCCACATCAATGCATTTAGGAGACGTCTGCTCTTACGGTTGTTGCCGTTAGAAAGGGCGTGCAGGGGTGGATTCTTGATTTACAAATTGACCTCGGATTAGTATCACGGCCTACACGCTCGATAGCTCTGCCACTGCACACATACGTACGTACAGATATCTGTGCAAGTGAGTACGGTGATACTAAGACAATGTTTCCTGTGTAGCCTTAACAGAATGTAGGCTCAAGTGCCATTAGTGAGCACCTATGAAAGCTGACACGGCACACTATGGAGTGGGTGGCCAGTACAACTCCCCGCCGACTTTGTCTCCCTAGTGATGATGTTTACACAGCACACCGGGTACATAGCTCAGAGTGCTAATCGCTGCGCCACCGCTCCATAAGGTAGATCCATACAAAACAAAGGCAAACACACACACACGTGTATACGTGTGGGAGGCACGACCCACAATGTATCCATTGAGTTATTTCCGGCACGTGCGCGAATTTCAATCCCGGCTGTTGTCATATATTTGGCTCCATGGCAAGCTCTCCCCCCCCACCAAAACCCACAAGCTGAGTCGACCCAGGGGAGCGGTGGCCCAGCGGGTAGTGCGCTGGGCTGCAGACCCGGCGACCCGAGTTCGAATCCTGCTCACGGCCAACACCAGTGACGATTTTCTGGACTGGTCCTGGGCCTCCTCTAGGTCGACTCAGCCTCAAATGAGTACCTAGTGCAATGTGAAAATATTGCCACCACTAGGGAAACAAAGGCAGCCGGGCGTGGTATTTGTCACTGATCCCCTCGTGTGCCGTGTCAAACCTTCATAGCTGCCCGCTAACGTCACTTGACCCTACAGCATGTTAGGTTATATGGGGGATCTTTGTCTTTGTTTTTGTATCGATGCGCGGCTGGCGGCGCGGCACTCATTCCGAGCTGCATTATGCATGGGCACGACCGAGGCGACGGCGGAACGGCTGCAACCACCCTCATCCCCCCTCCCAGGGCGCGCAGGCTGCACCCACCGTCAGCCGCGCCGCGTGTCTAATTCCACCGTTCCGAGAGGGAACAGTCCTCACTTGTGACGAGGGATTTAATTCATATCTGTCTTTGATGTGACGGTGATTCATGCTATGGTGGCCAACGCTCTCATGCGCCGAATGCCAGGGCAAACAGCATGAAAAGGTCGCCTATTAGTGTCGCTCACCCCGCTATAATAATTGCTTGGAGGAGTCGGTGAGACTGGCG